>VUQI01062045.1:0-20085 GCA_015106735.1 Paratilapia polleni
AAAATCAGGCCCCATCATATCCACAATCATATTGTGGCGGCTGTGGCTCAGGAGGTAGAGCGAGTCGCCTACTAATCGGAAGGTCAGTGGTTCGATCCCTGGCTCCCCTAGTCTGCATGCCAAGTATCCTTGGGCAAGATACTGAACCCCACATTGCTCCCGATGCGTTCATCGGAGTGTGAGTGTCTGTGTGAATGTTAGAAAGCACTTAAGTATAGATAAAAGTGCTGTATGAATGTATGTGTGACTGGGTGAATGTGGCCTGTAGTTAAAGCGCTTTGAGTACACAGAAACTGAGTAGAAAAGCACTATATAAGTACCAGTCCATTTACCATGTCTTTGGACTGTTGGAGGAAGCCGAAGTACCCAGAGAGAACCCATGCAAGCACAGGGAGAACATGGATTCAAACCTAGCTCTTGCTCTGACTCAACAGTGCTAACCACTGTGCCACCGTGCTGCCCGAGTTTATCTTTGACCTTGAAACAGTCATTTGAGTTTGAGCTTTAAATTTTACCTCGGAGTTAGGCAGATACTTTTCTTTTGGGGCAGTTTATTTAGTGTACTTTCTTTGTATCAAATCCATCCTGGTTTATTATTTTGGTCTCAATTTCAAAAAAATAAGCTTTTCAGACAGTTTCTCTGACCACAGAAAATGTGAAGTGGCACTGCGACTGAATGATTTTGGAAACGAGTGCTGTGGACAGTAGCACAGGAAAGCAAAATGGATTCTTCTAAATATCAAACATGGATGTAGATGTCCACTTGCACAGCTGTGGACCCTGCCTTCTTCCAGTCAGACAACTGCACTTTCAGTGCTGCTGCAGAAATGTTGACCTGTTCAGTATTTTTACTCTCACACTCACCCAGAAGTGGATGATGGTGGCAGCCAGCAGGACACCGACACTCTGCAGCAGATCTCCCACCACGTGGATGAAGGCTGCCTTGACGCTTGCATTACCGTGGCTGTGCCTCTGATGTTGTTTGTCCCTCTCCATCACACTGGTGGCAAACCCTTGTCTGTGGCCATGTGAGTTGCCAGACTGATGCAGGATCAGGACCATCCTGGGTAAAACAAAGTGAACATTATTTTTAGAAAAGTGCCTCATCACTGCTAACTGGCCTCTAAACCAAACAGAAATAATCCACAAAGCGAGCTCAGCAGACTCACAGGATGTTGACCCCCACAGCACAACCTGAGGTTATGAGCATGATCTGACTATCGACCTCATAGTCCCCATCGCTGATTCTCTGTATAGCTGATAAGACGAGCACTGCTGTTACAGCCCAGATCGACACAACAGATAGAAACATGCCCAGAATCTCTGTGTGAAACAGTGACAGAGTCAGACATGACATGTGACATGAAAATATGAATCTTATGAGTATGTACACATACATACTAATGCTACAAAATAGTCTACAAACCTAAAAGTGGGAAAATTCAACAACAGAAAGACTAATGTGCATATTACACTCACTGGCCATTTCTTTAGGTACACCTTCCTAGTACGGGGTTTGACCCCCTTTTGCCTTCAGAACTGCTTTAATTCTTCATGGCACAGATTCAACAAGGTGATGGAAACATTCCTCAGAGATTTTGGTCCATATTGACATGACAGCATCACACAGTTGCTGCAGATTTGTTGGCTGCACATCCATGATGTGAATCTCCAGTTCCACCACATCACAAAGGGGCTCTATTGGATTGAGATCTGGTGACTGTGGAGGCCATTTGTGTACAGTGAACTCATTGGCATGTTCAAGAAACCAGTTTGAGATGATTTGAGCTTTGTGACATAGTGTGTACTGTGGTCATAAATGGATGGACATGATTAGCAACAATACTCAGGCAGGCTGTGGTGCTCAGTTGGTACTAAGGGGCCCAAAGTGTGCCACGAAAATATCCCCCACACCATTACACCACCAAAACCAGCCTTAACTGTTGATACAAGGTAGGATGGATCCATGCTTTTCTGAGGTTTATACCAAATTCTGACCCTATCATCTGAATGTCACAGCAGAAATTGAGATTCAACAGACCAGGCAATGTTTTTCTAATCTTCTATTGTCCAATTTTGGTGAGGCCTTGTGAATTGTAGTCTCAGTTTCCTGTTCTTAGCTCACAGGTGTGGTCTTCCGCTGCTGTAGCTCATCTGCTTCAAGGTTTGATATGGAGTGCATATGTAACGAGTGGTTATTTGCGTTACTGTTGCCTTCCTATCAGCTCAAAGCAGTCTGGCCATTCTCTTCTGACCTCTGGCATCACCAAGTATTTTCTCCCAGAGAACTGCTGCTCACTGAATATTTTCTCCTTTTCAGACCACTCTCTGTAAACCCTAGACATGGTTGTGTGGGAAAATCCCAGCAGAGCAGCAGTTTCTGAAATACTCAGACCAGCCTGTCTGGCACCGACAATCATACTATGTTCAAAGTCACTTAAATCACCTTTTTCCCCCATTCTGATGCTCAGTTTGAACTTCAGCAGGTTGTCTTGATGATGTCTACATGCCTAAATGCACTGAGTTGCTGCCATGTGATTGGCTAATTAGATATTTCTGTTGAATTGATGTACCTAAGTGGCCAGTGAGTGCATTTTAGAGAGCAACTCTGGGAAACATCAGCTTAGGGACCTCTGCTGCAAAAGCAAAGAGACCTTTAATATTAAATACGGACTGAGGAACAGAAGGGCTTTGGCTCGTTCTTCTTTAGCTTCTGGATTCCTGCTAAAAAAAATCGCACAATTCACAAACAACCCACACTGGGAGGTCTGTTTATTCTACAGCAAAATTCAGCTGAGAGCTATCAGCAGTCAATCTGAATGTTTGGTGTTAAATCTGGGATGCTTAAAAGTTGATCCCACCAGCTCGATACCATCCAAAAGTCATGGTTTCTGTTTGAGGCCTGGATGCGATCCACAGAGAGAAGATGCTGATCACGATGCTGCCAAAATCAGTCAGAAGGTGAGCTGCATCTGTCATGATGGCCAGACTGCCAGCAGTGTATCCACCTGCAGAGGAAACAGCGTGTCAGTGTGTATGCACTGAAAATGGAGCTGACAACCAGAGGAAGCCTGTAAAAGTGACTTTAAGGCCAGAAAGTTTGTACTGACTGATTATATCCTTTACAGGCATTTAAACTCTAATAACAAAAGGCTCTTCTCCCTTGTTTAAAACATTATATTTTAAACTTCAGTTTTGACAAGTTGTGACAACATTTAAGATAAACTCTGGTTCATTTTAACCACTTTTTCATCTAGCACAATTTAAGCTGCTGAAGGCTTGCAGAGACAAATTTAAAGAGAAATTCAGGATATAAAAAAAATCATGAGTCTTTCATCTCACCAATCACATTCAATCTGCAGTCATGAACACGAGGCTGACGGCACAGGCAATGAACAGCTTCTTTCCGGCCAAACGTCTCGTGTCCCTTTCAGTCCCCGACATCATGTCGGCCTCTGAGCGGCAGAGCCACTCAGACTGCCACAGCCCCTCCATCCTGAAAGCGTCTTCACTGATTTCTGAGTCTGAATACTTTTTCTCTGGAGCACTCATCCTGACACAAGACAGAAAATCTACACTTAAGATGGTCCAATATGTAAATCAGCAGATTTAAAGCCACCTGTGTTGAATTTGAGCCCTTGTGAGAGGTCAAAAAGAATGAAGACATACCACATGAGAGGCTCCAAATGAGTCTCAATCAGATGTTGCTTCTCTGGATCTGTTGATGGCTCCATGTCCTCATGTTACCACTGCTTAGGCACTCCCTAATTTTAGGTTTACCTAGAGCTAAAGTGAAGCCTGGCAACTTACCACCTGCTCCAACCCATGTTATCTGTCAGGGGTGGAGCACTATAGGAGCCAATGGCAGGTTACTGAGCCCAGAGGGGCTGCTCACCAACAGTGAAATTACAAGACAACTGCATGACATGTTCTGAATTATCCAAGTTTATTTCATCCATCAAATCTTGAAGAAATTCAAATTTACACCAGCAGTTTGGAAATATGTCGAAGTGGACAGGAAAAAACAATAACGGGAATGTTTACATAATGAAACAAAATATACAGTATTTCTTTGAAACTGTTAAATGTATTTCGGCACTTTTGCGAGGTTCGTCAAGTATGATTTCTGGCATACAAAAGTATACAAGCTGACTTTTAAATACACGAAACTCTGGGATTGTCTGAAACTCACACCTCCTGCTGTGCATGAAAACAGCATCTACACAATTATTAGATCCAGATTTGTACAAAATGCAGCCAAATAAAGCACAAACCAAACTTTATTTTTTCATCCCAAGAAAATAGAAGTATATGAATATAAAAGATAGGACCATTTCAGGTTTTATCTTAATATAGACTTAATCCGTCATAAATCCTCTAATCATAACTATAACTCTGAATTTACATCATGACAAAAATGAAAATGGCAATAAATCAGAAAGCTGTGTTTTTGTTTCCTAAAGCAATGAACGATGCTGGTTATAGTGTCAAGTGTAAAAACTCACCTCCCTGTGAGTTTTGCCTTATGTGCAAAGGCAAAAAAAGTAAACTATACCCCTTTTCAAACACCAGCTCACTTTCTTTCCAGGATTTAAAACAGAGTATTGTCACTGTGTCTGTTTGTGCTTAAGTCAATATGGAGCTGGAGCCAGTTAGCCTAGCTTTAGCATAAAGACTGGAAACAAGTCTCCATCAATCAACATGTCTGAAGCTCAAAAAGGATCTCTTTTGTTTAATCTGTACAAACAAAAAAACAAGTTAGTCCATTGGTCCAGCAGGTCTTTGTTCAAGGTAGTTAGGGAGTGGCAAGTTGCCCTTTTCCTTTGCTTCCACTCTTAATGTTAAGCTCCTGTGGCATCATGAACACATTGCTCAAGAGTTGTGGATGTGATACAATCACAAGTAGCAAAGGAAAAAAGTGTATTCCCCAACTGGTTGAACAGTAGTTGCAGGCTGCTGATTGGTGAATTCAGTTGCAAAGAGGGTGGTGCACCAAATACCTCCTCGTGGTTGCTTTATTCGCTTGGAGATTGGCTGGTCGCTGGTAGTTTGCATGGAAGCCGCCGACTCGTCTGCAAACTCTCGCTAACTACTACCTTGAGCGGTAGCAAAACCTGAAAAAGTGCCATGCTAACCGGAAACAAAGGACGTTGGCCTTCAAAGTAAAAGTTGTGCCTCAGTGCTGCAGCCAACACATTTCAAAAGGCGCGACTTTTACTTTGAAAGCAAATTGTCTCCTCTGGTTTGTGTCCCACTTTTCACAGTTTCACTACACAAACTAGCCACTTTACTTTGCCAGATTACAGTTATTTACATACAATGTCATGCTTGATTCATTTCTGACTTCTCAGAGAAGTCCAGTGTGCCGGCTCAAATTCGGGTACAGAAACGCGAATTCAGTTTGAAATTCCTCACTGAAAACTCACTGAAAAGGAAAGAGTCCGCATTAAAGCACTTCATGGTGCTGGATGGTCTTTCTCGTTTTTATGACATGTGGTCTAATAAATTTGTTAAGCACTGTATATATCTGAAGCTGTTGTTTTACATTTATGGCAGTCAAGCTGCAGTCATACAGATGACTGGGCCATCCACTTGTGTGAAGAGTCCATGTCTACAATCCATCCTGAGTAAACTTAAGGTGGAAAAACACAAGTGTGAACAACAATCTTCATCCAACTCTCAGAAGGAGGTGATTAAGTAATTCCTTAAAATATCTGTAAGCATCACAATATTACATTTTAATGAGCCATTTACAAGCTAGTAATGTAAAATGTCACATAAGACAATGCTGACTTGCTAAAATTAAAAAATTAAAAATCTTTGTTTTACCTTGATAATCCTCTATGTGGGTTGGCCATGTCCATAAACCCTTTATTGAATTTGTACAGTATGTTTTTATGTGCAGCACGACAGAGCAAGTGGTTGCCCTCTAACAATCGGAAAACCTGAGTCAGCATGTTAAAAACAAACAAACAAATAACCAAAAAAAAAAAACTATTCAAATATTTCTGAACCTTGGGCCAAAATGTTTCCAGACCATGGTGGCTGCTTCAGGATATTCAATATGAACTTGTGAGTTTAAAGTGCACGTGATAAATATTATCCCCGAGCTCATCAGAGACTTTGATCTGCATGGCTTCGTCATTTGTTTCTGCCCAAAATTCAGAAATTAAACATTTAAAAAGAATAAATATGGCACTGAATCAAAGACAAACCACTGGCATTAAAATAAAATAACTATGGCACAATCAAATCGCTGTTTGACTTATGTAAACAAACTAATCTCTGAGATGAATACATTTTGTGCACTTCAGTCTTTGAGGCAAGCAAACCCTCAACCACAGAAACTGCTTTCATTTCTCAGCTGACAGTGCGGTCTGGGCATCTCCAGGCCCCGAGCTGCTGTTGGCTGCATGAGGCTGAATCACAATCGGTGCGTTCTCCCCTGCAGAAGGTAAAGAAAACACGTGATTTTTAAATGCTACAATCTCTACAATTTGGAGCAGCAGCAGTGCAGTGTCAGTTGGGGGGGGGAGCAGAAAAAAAAAATCTCATTGCCACCAAGTTGTTAAAAGCACTTACAGCTCACAGAAAATGACACAGAAAGGAAGTGTAAGTACTGTACATCATAATGCTATAAAGTAGGTATAATGCTGACTATATTCACTGACTTAGTATGCTATGATGGGCCAGATGATGGCACCAGATAACAAGTCAAGGGAACACCACACTTAGCTGAAATTTAAATTTTCTGCACCAATTCATGCGAGTCCAGCACTTGCTGAGATATTTCAGCCAAATCTACAAATGTCAACCACACCGAGTAAAAGTTGGGGGACAAATATAGATCAATACAATCTATTAACCAGTGAATATTTAAACACGTTTACATGGCAGGCCATCAAATACAAGCACTTATATTCATCTGCTTATCCATGCAAAAGTGCCTTTTATACTTTAAATCAGCCTCAGGGGTTCTTTTATAAAAATACCTTAATTAAAAATAGTACAACAGCAACACATCAAAAGGTGAAACTGAGAATTCTGTGTTCTGAAAAATATATCGTCACTTTCATTTTGATGCCAGCAGAAGATGTCAGAAAACTTGGGACATTTAATCACTGTAGTGCATCACCTCTTCGTCTGACAACACTCTGTGTTTGGCAACTGAAGAGATCAGTTGCTGTAGTTGTGAAAATGTTTGCCTCTTTTGGCTTAATAGAGGATTTCAGCTGCTCGACAGCACAGTGGAGGCAAGCCATGTAGCCTTTTACTACAGAGCCATGCTGTTGGAATACATGCATAATGCAGTTTGGTGAGTTTTAAATGTCAGTGATTGGTTGATTGATAGCTCAGAGAAGATGGCAGCATTTCTCCTTTTTCTTCTTTGCATGGAAGAGCTTTAACCTGAATTTTCTGATGCAGCGACAAACTACGTTTACTGACAGTCGTTTTCAGAAGGTTTCTAAGCCCATGCAGTGATTTCCACTACAGAATCATGTCTGTTTTTAATGCACTGAGGGCACACAGCCATTTAGTACCGTTTTTTGGCTTTGACCCTTACTCACAGAGATTTCTCCAGATTCTTTGATTTTTTTTTAATGATATTATATAAATTTACATTGAGAAACAATATCCTCAAACAGTGACCCGTAGCTCTACTTTTAAAAAGGCTAGCCTGTTCTTTTTATACCCAGATATATTAGTAATCTGATAGCCTAACCTAATTATTGTGTTGTGTTTCTTTTGTAGCATTACACAACTCTTCCAGTATACTGTTATACCGTTCTCAACTATTTTGAAACATGTTCCCTGCCTCAAATTCAAAATAAGCTTCTATTAAACAAACAAACAAAAAAAACACAACATTTCATATGTTGTCATGGTACTATTGTTAATCAAATGGTAAGTTTAAACAATTTGGAAATTGTTGCACTGGTTGGAAACAGGGTTGTAGTCAAAGTCTGTGATTATTTAATTTTAATTTATTGTTCTGGAACACTAATTACTTCAAAGACTCTGAATCAAACTTGGTATGCTTTTCTCTCTGTTGTTTTGCAGTATTTTTGAGCAGGTTGGTTGTATGCTCCGTTCAGTGTCTTTACATAATGAGAAATGATGATACTTACAATCTGAACTTCTAAAATCATTCATTTAAAGAAGAGAAAGAAAAAAACAAACCATTAATATGGAGTTTTGATTAATGATATTTTCTGTGGCTGCAACAATAAGGGCACCATTTATGGTGGTGTGTAAATTCTTCATATAGATGGTATGATGCTATTGAAAAAAAATCTTTTAGGAGAAGTACATTGAAATACACTTGATCAAGCAGTTCTCTAAAAAGACACAACAGATTATGAAGCACAGAGCTGGTGCTACAACAAAACAACAGCTGAGGATTAACAAAAAGCCGCACAAAAAGCTTTAAATCAAAACTAATTGCAGTTTTCTTTGCTGCTTGCGTAATGACCAGTGGTGCTCAGCAATAGATGCATATGGTTAAGAAATATGAGGTGCTGTGTTAAGAGCTGCCAAAAACAAACTCCACAGTGAAGCACTGCTTCAAGATCTGTTAGGTGAGTCAAGCAGCACAGAGCAGGAGGGAGCTGAAGACAGGTGAATGTTACCCGAAGAGGGAAGAACACTTTACCTGAAGGGATAGCAGCATCGCTAGAGTTCGGCTGAATAACTATTACTGGATGTTCTGCTGTAAAACAAAATGAAACACTGAGAAAACCCACACTGCTTTCTAACAACGTCTCTTCAGCTGCTTTTGTCTTGGCTTGAACTGTACAAAAAAGACAGTTTTCAAAGGTAAAGTATCACCAAATACAAAGATCAAGATCAATACTGGTAAGACGTTTTCTTACAGAGAGTAAGAAAATGTCAGGCTGCCTAGCTCAGAGAATCCAGGTTATGCCATCCTGTAAGGACTTCCTTAAACTGTATACACTTCAGTGAAAACAGAAATGTGAAAACAAAATGTTTCCCCACCTGCATCCTGTTCTCTGATCTCTGCCTCCAGGTCCTCAGGGTCCATGTACACAAAATGCTCCTCATCTTCTGGTGACTTGCACTTGCCACAGCAGAAACAGCAGCAGCAGAAACAGCAGCAGCAGGTAAAAATAGTGCAGCACACAAGCAGGGCCTAAAAGGAAATCAATGTCAGTATTATGGCACTTTATGAGCTGTTGTTGTCACATTTTGGTTATAACTTCACAGCTAATGCTCCTACTATCAGTACACAACTATCTACTCTGTGTGCACCTTTGAAACTACATCTCATTGCCTCTCACCTTGAACCAGCACTTTGACATGAGGAAATAATATTTCACTGCGTCCACCCCAAACTGCTCGGCCACAGAGAGGCCCATGGATCCATACTCGTCGTAGATGCCACGCTTGTTTTCATCACTGAGGATGGAGTTGGCGTTGTTGATCTCCTTGAATTTCTCAGCAGCTTCGGGGTTATCTGGGTTCTTATCAGGGTGATACCTTAATGCCAATTTCCTGGGAAAAAAACAAAAACAAAAGAGGGTTAGAATTCAGATTCCTTTCCTTATTTATATAATTTGTTAGGGCTGTTAACTTAATCAGTTGAATATTTTGGTATCTGAATATCACTTATTTGGGTTTTAGTAAGATTAGGACCATCAGACAGACAGTTTTTGGAAATGACAGACTTGTGAGGGTCTATATCTGAGCAGTTGTGTAATGAGAGCCAGTAAAAAATGACTGCATTAGAAAGTTAATTTAACAACAAAGGAATCACGACCAGAAGATGATGCCTGGTATGAAAATGTAGGTAAAAATGAGACCTTTAATATGCTGTAACTTGTTTTGACCAGCCACCTATCCCACATAGTGATATGACCCTTGAAATATTACCCAAAATGCACTTATTGAAGAAATCCCAGAAAACAGATAAAACATCCAAGGTACCAATACTTCTGTTACTCTATATCACAGGCTTTATATTAGTGGAGTTTTGCTATTGAAACTATAATATATCCCCTGATATTAATGCTCAAAGTTCATCACAGAAAAAACTGTTCTAAACAAAATGTTTTTCCCAGCTCTGAGATTTCATGTGGCTATCTCCTGGACTTATAAAGTCTGGGGGCTCAAAAATGCTGGAAAAAATAAGGCAAAAGCATTTATAAGATGAAAGCATGACAACAGGAAAATGTTAAATTCTCCTCTCTTAGCAGTTGAAATTTCTTCTTGGATTTTTTTGATAGTCAGCTAATGTCTTCCTCAATTTTATGGCTGACATCAATTAATCAATTAAGTTTTTTTTTCTCAAACTGATTACATGTTAAAGTCAGCAAACAAAAAAAATGTAAATTATTTCCTGAAGACACCAAGATCACACCCTCGTTACCGTTTCTGGGAATTTGGGGCTTTAAAAAACCTTCATTCATTAAATCCTTTTTTTCTCTTTTGCCTGATTTCAGGATTTTCTTTAAAAAAATACATTTATTTTTGACATTTTTAGCCTTTATTTTGAGAGTATAATACAGAGAGCAGATAGGAAAGCAGGGAGAGAGTGGAGAGAATGAAGCACAGAAAATGGTCTGGGGTGGACTCAAACCCTGGCCTCAAAAGCAGCCTTTGGGTCACCTGCTCAACCAGGTGAGCTATAGCAGCACCTAATTTCAGGAATTTTAAAAACCATAGCTGTGATTTGATTAATGTCACCATCACTCTGGGAAACTATGTTATTCTATTTTAATGACCACATGATTAGTGATCAGTGACAGAAAATTACCTAATGTACCGATTAGTTATTGTAGCTCAGAATTGGAAGGGATAATCGCACCTGTAGGCTCTTTTTATTTCCTCAGGAGTTGCTCCTTTTTCCACGCCCAGCACCTTATACAAGCTCTCTCCTGCTGTTGACATTTTCCTCTGAGGTCTGTTTGGATCCTCCATGTTTCAGGATGTGATTTCTGTGACACAAAAGACACAAACAATTCCAACCCTTTCCTGATGAATACAGTGCAGACAGACTAGGAAAGTGTGCTGAGTCATGGCAGAGTCTCATAAAGCTTTCTTATTCATGTTTATTAATCACTACACATCAAAATGGGCTCTGTCTGTACTCCTCTTACATGTTATTGGATCATTTTTTGGTGATGAATTAACATGCATTTAAAAAGCATTTTATTATCAGCTGACTGAAGCAGAGCTGATTGAATATTTTTTAATATACTGTGTCACGTGACTTAATCTTCTGCACAACAGTTTTTATGTCACCATTATTATAAGTCATAATCTGCTGTGAAGTAGTCACTAACTACAGCTCTCAGCTAAATGTAGTGCTGTAAAAAGTTCAGCATTTTCCTCTGATATATAAACGATTAAGTTTAAATATTAAAGTCCCTTAAAAGTGCACTCAGGCCAAAGTAATTACTTTCGTTTATAACACTGTTTATCGGTAGTGGAGTTGGAATAGTCTACATAGGAGTGATCAACTTAAAAACAGGCCTGTTCCCTGTGAATGTTTTGTTCCTTAAAAAGACATCACAGTCCTTCAGATTTGCTTTTTCAATTAAAAGCTTAGCCTAACAACGAATCCGCTGAATTAATAAGTAAAAGCAAGAATCCCTTAACTTTCATATACTGACAGTCTTTGATCAGCCTGTATACTACAGCAGGAGCATACAGTTCCTTAAATTCCGTGATTCAGCTTGTAGCTTAGGTGGCCCATGTGCCCACCCCTATGAAACATTTCTGGTACCGGTTGGATAAGTATGGCTCACTCATAAAAACATTAGTTTGGCTCCGATATTGCACTAGTTTCACGACACTTCACATGAACACCTGCGGGGTCAGACTGCTAACTGACGCAGATAAGTTTAGCAGGGCGGCATGAGGAACACGTTCAATCTCACTTACCGGATAAATAAATATATTCGCTGTTTTCCGTCGAATCATAGAGTCCGAAAGGTGTCCGGTAACTAATTTAACGCGTATTCACTGAAATGACACCGGCACACGACCTTTTTCTGTTTAAAAGCGTCTCCTCATGACCCACAGGGAAGTTC
Source organism: Paratilapia polleni (assembly GCA_015106735.1). NCBI lineage: Eukaryota > Metazoa > Chordata > Actinopteri > Cichliformes > Cichlidae > Paratilapia > Paratilapia polleni. The sequence continues at coordinate 12,054 of VUQI01062045.1, forward strand.
AGAAAGGACCCGCAGCAGAGAAGCCGGAAGTTTGAGAGTTTTTTTTTTTTAAAACTTTTAGGAACTTTATTGAAACAAGTACACGACCAATCAGCGTCTTACAGAAGAAATTTAAAGTCTGAACAGTCATCTCTAAAAAGTTTGACTTTTGGAAAAGAAAATAATTCTAATCAATGAATCTAAAATCTGGGAAAAAAAAAATAAAAATCACATAAAATGTAAGACCGTGCCAGAGTTATTATAGTTTGGTATTTTCTATTACTTCCAGAGTGAGTTTGCTCATTTTGCTGTAGTTTTAATTTAGGTTTAACTAGTTTAAGTGTTAGTTTGTATGTGTTTTTTTAATTATTATATTATGGAGGGTTGTTGTCAGGGACAAAATTTAGGAAAATCAATTTTATCTATTGCAGTGTAACTAAGGGATGGTTCAGGGTCACCTGATCCAGCCCTAACTATAAGCTCTATCAAAAAGGAACGTTTTAAGCCTAATCTTAAAAGTAGAGAGGGTGTCTGTCTCCCGAATCCAAACTGGGAGCTGGTTCCATAGGAGAGGGGCCTGAAAGCTGAAGGCTCTGCCTCCCATCCTACTTTTAGAAACTCTAGGAACCACAAGTAAGCCTGCAGTCTGAGAGAGAAGAGCTCTATTGGGATAGTATGGTACTGTGAGCTCTTTAAGATATGATGGGGCCTGATTATTTAAGATCTTGAATGTAAGGAGAAGGATTTTAAATTCAATTCTGGATTTAACTGGTAGCCAATGAAGAGAAGCTAATATGGGAGAAATATGGTCTCTCTTTCTTGTCCCTGTCAGCACTCTCGCTGCAGCATTCTGGATTAACTGAAGGCTTTTCAGGGAGCTTTTAGAACAACCTGATAATAATGAATTACAATAGTCCAGCCTAGAAGTAATAAATGCATGAACTAGTTTTTCAGCATTACTCTGAGACAGGATGCCTCTAATTTTAGAGATATTGCACAAATGCAAGAAAGCAGTCCTACATATTTGTTTAATATGCGCATGGAAAGACATCTTCTGGTCAAAAATGACTCCAAGATTCCTCACAGTGTCACTAGAGGCAAAAGTAATGCCATCCAGAGTAAGTATCTGGTTAGTTTTAGTAAATTATAATAATCATGGGCCATGCATTGAAAGGAATGATGTGTGTGATGTTTTATATTTCTGCAATTACAACAACTACTATGATACTACTAGTACAAAAAATGTGAATAATAATAATTATCACCATAGGCGAAAAATCCCCTGAATGAATAGGCAGTAGAAACAGAATAGTTACACAGTAGGTAAAAACTACATAAGAAACAAAAAACAGAACAGAAACAGAAAAACATATAGTAATTTGGTCTATTATTGGTAAATAATGAATATTCAGAGTAAAAATTGTTTTACAATGACAGTGTGTTGTAAGATTCCTGTACATTTTGCATTTCTATTACAGCATGTGTTCATCACTGTGTTTGCTCATTCTGTGGATTCACATTGATGACAATCTTCCCCATGTTTCTGTTGGCTTCCATGTGCCTATGAGCTTCCGCAATGTCATCCAGGCTAAAAGTGCTGTCAATCACTGGCCTCAAGGTGGCAGTCTGGTCTGAGAAATATGGTAGCACTCTGCTTGTAAAAGCCCTCACCAGGTCTGCTTTGTACTGTGTAAGGAAAATGCAAAGTATGAATCAGGTCCAGCTGCAGACATGTAAATACAAAAGATGTGCAAAAATTAAAATGCAAATTGCTTCATTTTGGAAAACCAGACGCAGAGACACCATCATGAGTCGGCACAGAGATGAAGAAACGCAACTGTTGTGTCATTTTTGCTTTCAGTTCTCACCTGAAGGCTGCGAGAGCGGAGGAGGCTTGTGAGCAAGTGGCCTCGCTTGGAGAGCAGTTTGCCCAGCAGATCTCCCTCTACTGCCCTTCCTCCCATGGTGCCATACAGCACCCACCTGCCATCGATGGCTAAACAGCTCACATTTTGCTCCCAGTTACGCCCACCGATGCAATCAAGGATCACATTTGCTCCCTTGCCTGTGAAATTACAGATTTTACGTATACAAGTCAACACACCTTTTTCACTACAGACCTTTTTAACTAGTGGCATAATCCTCAATTCAAAATAGCCCTAAACAGATCACTGTTACAGAAAAAAAAAATGTAACTGTATTTATGGAAACCCTCACTTCCCTTTTGTTTACTTAGCTTTTTAAAAAAATTAAACCACACATTCTGTCTTGCTTTTTCAATAGAAATTAGTTACCCAAAGACTGGTTATGGAATTGTTTACCAAAGGTAAACCTGGTGTACATTTACATTTATTTGAAACATATAGAAGAACTATGTAGCCATGAACACTGATTGCTACAGCAGCTGAAAGGATTAAACTCCAATGTAAAGTCTGTGAAACAAAGACAGAATGTTTGATAGCAATGAGAAGAATGCAAAAGCAATACAATCATTAGTGATTATCAGCAGAGATACTGCACTGTCACCTGCAGCAAAGTGATCTGTTGAGTTGCATAATTCACCTCCTGTTAAGTCATGAACTCCCTGTGCAAAGCTCTCCTCTTTGTAGTTAAATCCAGCTGCTGCGCCCAGTTTCTCAGCCAGCTTCAGTTTTTCTGGGCTCCCTGCAGTGACAATGGGCACAGCCCCAAACAGACGAACCAGCTGAACAGCAGCTGTTCCGACTCCGCTGGCTCCAGCATGAGCCAGCACCACCTCACCCTCCTTCACCTGAGCTGGAGCAGAGAAGACAGATGGCAAGTACAGAATTTGCACCAAATTTGATATTGGCCTCTTGTTAATTAAAGAAAGTCAGATAAAAGGTGGAGAAAATTGTAGAAAAGCATCTTAACAGCATTTGTTAAAACAAAGTTACAACATCACGATGTGACCGTGAAATGATGAAAGCAGAATATTTTGCACCAAATAACTGCATGTTTATCCATTTATCCATTTAAAATATACAAATTAAGATAAAAAGTCACAGAAATGTTTGTTATACCAATAAGATCCAGCAGCTGAAAAGCAGTGAGCCATGCCTCTGGGATTGCGGCAGCCTGGCACAGTGTGAGATTAGAGGGAACAGGCATGAGAAGCTCCTGAGGCACAGAAACATATTCTGCATATCCTCCTCCACAGAGCAAAGCCATGACCCGGTCATCTGGTTTCCAATCCCTTGTCACCCCTGGGCCCAGGGTATGGACAGTACCAGCTACCTCCAGGCCTATGATGTCACTCTCACCTGCAGGAGGTGGGTACAGGCCCCGTCTCTATGGAAAACACAAGAGAATTATTTTCAGACCAGTGTTATGCAAACGTAGATATAACTCAGTATAAGGATGACTGCACTTTGCAAATTTTTAGAAATCACAATATGATGAAATATTTACATCAGACTGAAAGCAGACCATGATATTTACAGTAGATAATAGCATTGTGTGTGCTCTGTAAGCTGTTTGCTATAATATATTGTACCTGTAACAGGTCTGCTCTGTTGAGGGCAGCTGCATGAACTTTAATCAGGACTTCTCCTACTTTAGGCTGAGGTCTGGGAATAGTTCGTAGGAGCAAATTCTCCGGTCCTCCAGGTACATCAACACACACTGCCCACATCATCTTGGCAACACTAATGTAAGACTTGTACCAGGCCTAAAAAATGAAAGTAAAGCACATCTACATTTTTCTTTAAATAAATGTCTTTCTGACCTGCAAGTGGTGTGCCAAATGCAGCAACAAAAACTGCGGCAAGTTAACCTGAAGCAACTTTATGGAGGCTTTAATTTGATGTTTAAACACTCACTGTCTGGTAGGTATTTCTGAGTAAAAATCTTCCAGGTTGCAGGATGTGATGCATTGCCTCAGCAGTGGCCACTGTTATTTGAGTGACAAAAAGGGGGAAAATTAAGCTGTTAGAGCACCAATTCTGGAAAGAAAAGGTATCAACAATTAAAGTGTTAATATGTTAACTTCTGCACTTCCACCTCCATCCATCTGTTTAAGTGCTCCATATAAAAAAAGGCAAACATGCTTTAGTTCCTTTTTCTTACAAAGTACCTAATATCCTCTTTTCAGTCATCTTTTCTGCCTAGTGATTTGACCAGATCTGGAGCAGCCTGTGTTCAAATGTAAACTAACTGATTAAAAAATGCTTCAGTGTTTTTGGGTTTAGGTTATCTGTGGTAAAGAAGATAAAGGATTCTGAAAGAGGTTGTTTCTCTTGCATGTTTTCAGTAATATCTAAGTATGAAACTTTGTGGCACTGAGGCAAAAGCATCACACTGTTCGTATTTGGTAACACTAGCCAGTGCCAGCTTGTCTCACTGTAGTTATTAATCTCAAAGTCAGTGCCTAAAGTTGCAAAAACACTTTGTGCTGTTAATATCGTTTTGGAGAGCACTTTATATCTCTAAAGAGGTACATGAAACCAAAACTGTGCAGCCTAAACCACAAAGCTGGAAAATGTTGCTCAAGTGAATCCTGATCATGCACACAAGCAGATGAAGACATATCAAAACTATTTAGCAGAACAAAGAGAGGAAGGGTGGAGAAGAGAGCATGAAAAAGCAGAAAAGAGAAAGTAAGAAATCGTAATAATATGACAGTTTTCCTGTATTGATGGACATTCATTGAATTTCCACGATTACATTATGCTGTAAGGACCCGTTACGCAATGCGCATGCGCTGCAATGTCAAAACGTTCAGTTTTTTCAGTATCTTAATGTCCGTAGACCCACGACTGTTTGCTTAAACAAACTAAATCGATAGAATTGATTGATTAAGCTGTATTACTTGTACGAATACAACAAGATAAGCAGTATTTTGTTCACTGAAAACGAGTGAATAGCTCTTCTGCAAATGCAAATTACGCCAAAGCGTTACAGAAAATAAACTTACCAGCCAGCGATGTCAACAGCTGATCAGCTTTGAAGCAACTGTGTAACTTTTTGGGAAGTTTTGTTGTGCCATCTTCGAGACTGCACTTCAGTTTGGCGCGGGAGGGAACTCCACAGGGGCTGGCTTTGACTCTTGTTAAAGGGATAATGCAAGAATTTGTACCATTTTTGTCATTTAAAATCAGGACACTTCAGATATCATTTCAGTTCATTTTCAAGGATTTTACCTGAGGATGGTGTGTTCAGCGGTTCAATTATTATTTTATAAGCAAAACAAATAAATAAAAGCAAAGAAAATGGAGAAATTTAATAACGCAGGGTTATGTTAGATTTTTTTGGTTAGACTTTCGGGTTTGTTTGTTTTTTGGTATTGTATTTATTTTATTCAGCTAGGCTGTTTTTTATGTTTTGGCTGCTGTAACACAGTAATTTCCCGACTTTTGGAAGAAATAAAACATATCTTGTCTTATTATGTTCCTCCCAGTGAGGATCTTTACATTACTAGAGCTTTTTTCTTCATTGTTTGAAAATGCACATTACAAGTTGCCAGAGTCCAAAGTAAAATACCTTGACAAAAACCATATTAAATACAAAAGAGAAAAACATAAATAAAGCCTAAAGATACTGAGTTTACTGTCAGACAAGTTGGGGAAATGCTTAAAGGCCTAAAGTAAAGACTTTTTTGCTTAAAACTATCAAAGCAGTTAACAGATTATCAAAATATTAAGAACAACTAATAAATCTATAAAGCTAATGGAAAATAGGCCAACATGTAAGAAAATATACTTTAACTTAGCAGCTAGATAAATTTGAAAAGAAAACTGAATTATATTTTGTCGACTTGTGTCAAAGCCTCATGCCAGTGTACTCCTAGTGCCGGTCCCAAGCCTGGATAAATGGGGAGGGTAGCATCAGGAAGGGCAAAATCTTTGCCAAATCAAACACGCCTATTATCTGAGATGGTTTGGACATATGCAGAAGATAGTGGATATACTGGGCAAAGGATGTTGAATATGGAGCTGCCAGTCAGATAGAAAAGAGGAAGACCACAGAGAAGGTTCATGGATATAGTGAAGGCAGAGGGTTGGTGCGACAGAATGGGATGCTAGGGAAAGGGTGAGATGGAGGCAGATGATCTGCTGCGGCGACCCCTAAAGGGAGCAGCCGAAAGAAGAAGACTTTGTCAAAGCAAATCTTTCTCAGTCAGAATAGTGAGGATTCATGACCTCAGTGTTTCTAAACTGCCAAATCCTTCAGCATCAGTGATATACCTGACACTTGTGTAAAAGCAATATTTTGGTTAAGGTATTCCAATATCAGTCTCTAATGGTATCTATTTACAAGCACTTACAGTGAAATAATGGCCACACATAATGTGGAACATTATTTAAATGTACATAGCTATGTACATCCATTTCTTCTGGGGGGCTGTCCCAGCTACCCTAGAACAAGAGGTGGGGTACACTCTGGACAGATCGCCAGTCTGTCACAGGGCTAACACAGAGAGACAGACACCTATGGCCAATTTAGAACCACCAATTAACCTAACCCCATGCATGTCTTTGGACTGTGGGAGGAAGCCAGAGCACCCGGAGAGAACATGCAAACTCCACACAGAAAGGCCCCGGCCAGATGGTGGATTTGAACCCAGGACCTTCTTGCTGTGAGGTAACAGTGCTAACCACCACTGTGCCACCCAGCTATGTACATTTACAATTAATTGTTATTATGATTAGAGATAGTGCAGCACCTGTCCCACCATGTAAAATGTAAATTACCCCAAACAGTGAATAATCACGTCAGGCAGAAGAAGACAACTGCACAAAATCAGAGAAGTACTTTGCACATTCAGTCATTATTTATTAGCTGTATAACGTGCAAGAAGCCCCATGACTCTGCTGAAATTGAATCTCTAAGGAATGTGCTGATGAACAATTACTGCACACTTGTATTGACCAACAATCCCTTACTCTAGACACACTTTACAATGGGCTATTACATTACATATGCTGAGACAGCCATGGCAGCAAACACACCTGTATGACTGTACTCAATGGGGTAGTACACAAAAATCAGGTAATAAAATATTTTTATTATATTTTTGGCTTTAATTTAAAAACAAATGGAAAAAAAAAGGGCTCAGAAAATGTTTTCCTCCCTCTAGTCCTTGGATATAATGGATCAAATCTATAGAAGACCTGAACTTCAAGGAGTGTTGAGAGTGCTGAACCAAAAGGAAGACAGAGATCTGCAGCGTAAACTAAACATGTTGGACAAGCAGCACAGATACACCCGGAAACTGCTTCAACAGAGAAGGGAGAAACTGATAAATGAAGCAAGAAGGGTAGTGATGGTACAAGTCTGTGAACCAAAAGCTAAAGTCAGCATCGCTATGAAGGAAATCGCTGAGTACAAAAATGCAGAGTCACACTACTGCAGGGGGATTTACACATCTGATGGAAGACTGCGTTCTAGCAAATCTCTATATGAAGGATCTAAACTCATGGAGCAGGGTCGGTCCATATCAGCACCGCCACTGTCAATTAAACCCACAAGCTCAGTGAGACACAGAGGCAATGTCCACAGCAACATGTCATTCATGCAGATGAAAAAGATCGCAACTATTGACTCAATATCAGAAAAAGAGATGACCAGGCAACAGCAGAAAGCCCAAGAGGAAATGGAGAGGCTGAGACTGCTTCAGAGAGAGACTTTACACAAGAGGGTGACAGCATTTATAGAAAACCTCAAAGACAAAGATAACATGGAGGTAATTATGGAATCTCCATAGAGGAACTTGAAAGTCTGGAGACTTTACTTTCTCACAGCTCAATAGCTTAAAACTGATGGTGTTCATCATAAACAATGAGTATGTACATTATACTTTTATCAAACTGTAACAACAAAGCTCATTTTATACATATTACTGAATGAATTAAACAATGTTTCCCATTTTCTTCATCGTTATTAAAGCTTTGTGCACAGGAGTCTCCATAAGTAAGCTGCAGTTTTTCTTCCACTGCGGAGAATCAGGAAGTTGCTTGTCTGCAAAAAAAAAACAAAAAAAAAAAAAAAAAAAAAACAAAAAAAAAAAAAAAAAAAAAAAAAAAAAACCCTAATC
>VUQI01062045.1:20105-33860 GCA_015106735.1 Paratilapia polleni
AGACCAGCAAACTGCCAAACCTTCTGCTTTTATAGAGGTGCTCACACTTGCTGATGATCAATTAATCAAGTGCATTTGATTAGCAGCACCTGGCTGCTACTTACCATCTTATTTCTTATGGAAGCAGGAAGGGTGCACTTAAGATCTTCACACACTATTTCTGCATTTTGGCTTAATTTTGGTTAAATAAATAATGACACGGTGTAATATGCCATGTTTTATAGTTCATCTCAGGTCGTATGTACCTGATTTTAAGACCTGCTAAGCACCACATTATTTTTATAATGTCCTGATATGTAAAACCTTAGAATTTAAAGAGGGTGGGCTTTCTTTTTACCATGATTGTATGAATTTTTTCTAATAATTTTGGGCAATAATGTGTATCGTTCTACCCTTCTGGGCCCAGATCTTGGGTAAAAAGCAAAACTTCCATATTCATATCCATAACCAACAGTATGGCATACAAGCAGCATTAATTTGTAGTATCTTATAACATATTTAGGTTTGGTATGACAGTGGCATTAGTATCTCAGATGACTCACCAGCAGTGCAAAGACTCCATTTCTGTTTTCAATCCTCTTGAATCTCCTGCTGCCTTTTTGTGTCTGAAACATAATGTGAGACTGAGGCCAAATGCAAGGGGCAGGAAAGGCTGGGTTTGATTCCCAAAATCTTGGGGTCAATTTAGATTCATTCAGTCATTATAGGATAACAGCAAGTTTAAGGCCCGTGCATCTGAGCGCATAGAGCACCATTTGTTCTGATTACAGCCCAGAAATGATTGCCTCTTTTTAAAAAAAAAAAAAAAAAAAAAAAAAAAAAAAAAAGCAGGAAATCTGCATTAAACGACATTACCATACTCTAATCTTTTTTGCATTTCTTTAACAAAAACATCACACATTTGTAAACTAACTTTCTACAACTAACAATTACACTACATGGACAAAAGTACTGAGCCACCTACACATTATACCTACAGGAGCTGCTTGGTCATGGAAACCCATGCCATGAAGCTCCCACCACATAGGTTTTGTGCTGATGTTAATGCCAAAGGAGGTTTGGAAGTCTGCACTTATTGAGTCAGCAGAGCTTTGGCAACTTTTATGCACTATGCGGCTCAGCACTCGGCGACCCCGCCCTGTAACTTTGCGTGGTCTGCCACTTTGTGACTGAGTTGCTGTGGTTCCTAAACACTTCCCCTTTGCAATAATACCACTTACAATTAATCATGGATTATCTAGGAGGAAAGAATTTTCATGAGCTGACTTGTTGCAAAGGTGGCATCCTATTACAGCACCCTGCTCGAATTCAGTGAGCTCTTTAGAGTGACCCATTCTTTCACAAATGTTTGTAAAGGCAGACTGCATTATTTTATACACCCGTGGAAACGGGAATGAAAACACCTGAATTCAAAGATTTAGAGGTGTGGCCCAGTACTTTTGTCCATATAGGACCATTTTTATCATTGCTTAACACAAAAAAACAGAATGAAAATCTGTATCTCTACCTTCACTTTCAAACTGGACTCGTATAGGCAGACATCTGGTGTGGTCTGTGTAATCCAGTGTGCAGAGTACAGCCGTCTTCTCTCTCGGCACAGTGAACAACAGCACCAGTATTGAACACAAAACATTACTCTCCATCACCTCGACCGACTTATGTTGCTCCTATAAACAAACAGGAGAACAGGGTCGGTTTTATATTCTTTAGAAACAAATAGCAATTCTTTAGGTGAAAGCACAAAAGGGTTTCGTGCTTTAAAAAGCCAAAAATAGTTTGTGTCTAATCATAATGGTTTCCTGGTTTTCAAGGTCAGTGACCATCACGAAGATTTCTGCTGCTCACCAACAAAACTATACATGCTGCCTGAAAGGGTTTGATAAATAGAACTGTGCAAATGCTTTTAGCATTTAAATTTTTATATTTTTAATCCATAGTGCAATGAAGGCTTAAATGAATTCTGCAGCAGAACAACAAGGCCGAGATGTATTAAAAAATATCTTCAGCCACCTGAAAATGGAGTCCTGCAACAGATGGTGTTGCCCTCATAGAACCCTGAGCCCCACTTGATGGAGTGAGTATTATTTGGGTGGTGTCATTGCATGCACTTACACAACGACTGTCACATTTTGTGAAAAATTATTAACAAAACAGTGAAGTCCGGCACCTTAACAAGCTTCAGCTGCTGCTTGCGACCGGCAAAGGCGTTGAGATGCTGACTGAGCGTGTCCAGAAAAGCCCTCATGTCTGTCTGCATGTTGTTCTGCTCAGCAAGGCTGTTTAAGGGAATAAAGGGGGGGATGTTGTGGCGACTAATCTTCACTCTTGGCTTCAGATCAATCTCCAGGTTAAAGGTGTCTAAGTAGACTTCCTCATAGGCTGTTGTGACAGATACACACACCCCTTTACCTTGGCGAGTCTTTATGATGTCATACCCACCTGGTGATATCAGCAAATAAAACAGGGCAGGAGAAAAGAGAAGATTAAAACAGATGAATAAAGATGAATAAACCCAAGAACTTAACCAAACCGTCACAACGTGATGCAGAGCCAGAAGAAGTGATAAAACAGGTAGGCTGATACCAATGAGGTGATGAGCGTGTAGAAGATCTTTCAGCTGAGTATGTCTGGCCATCAGCCGTAAAAGTTTTGAGTTCTCCGAGTCTTCTTCCATGTTCTCCTCCTCTTCATCTGCACACCATTTGTTCATAGACAACCTCTGTTTCTGGAGGTCCTGTAACAGGAAAGTGTAACCAGCATGTGATGCTGCTATAACATTTTAGACCCATCTCAAATGTGAGTGTCATATGAGTACAAATCAGATGGCACTATGATGCAGAGTTCAGCACTGCTACTTCACACCAAAAAAAGGAGGTTTTGAATCCAGATCTGGCTTTTTTGTTTGGAGTTTATATCCTTACTTTGTTGGTGTGGGTTTCCTCCCACAGTCCAAAGATGTACAGGTTACATAATTAGCACCTGTCAGTCTGCATTGGATGCATCCTGTGACAGGTAGGCAACATATTTCTGTCAGACAATGTGAGTTGTGACATGCTCTAGAGTCCAACTGATATAAGATTTTTAAGAGTGATACAAATATTTGGTGATTTAAAAAGCCAATATATCTGCCGATTTTTATTTCTTCTTTCAGAGACATGAAACATGAACAGATTTCCCTAGCATCTGTTATGTGTAGCTATTTATAAATCCTTACTAAGATAATATCAAAATGCAGTTTAAAAATAATCTTGTTTTATTGTCATTTCAAGCCATGGATTACTTGTTTACACTCTGCCCAGACTCTGCTTGGATCAGCTGGCTGTTGTAGTTCCAAACACTTTTTGCCAACAGCAAAGCTGCAGAGTGCCCTCTGGTGGACAAACTATGCAACATCAAAACTCATATCATGGTTGAAGGGTGTTTCTCCAATTTCTTCTTTACTTTTTAAATTTTCATTTATCGGCCATTATAAATGCTGATACTGATGTATCGGCCAGGCTCTAACATGCTCGAGTACCTCATAATTATGCAAGGATAAGCAGTCATTTGATATACTTTTTTCCTTTGGAAAATCAGTTGATAAATTTATAAAAATGTGCATGTTTTGTTGCTAATCCAAAATAAATAAGTGACAGTGAAATGTTGTTTAGCACATTGATGCAGAAGTCATATATACTGTGCAAAAGTCTCAAGCCACCACTCATTTCTTTATATTTACTAGGAAAATGGGAAAGGGGTGCAGCAAACATACATGGAAATACAGTATATAAGGCAAAAACAGAGTTTGTACAATCAAATGAGCTTGAAAGTCAGTATTTAGTGTGACCATGTTTATTTTTCAACACAGTCTGAACTTTCTTAGGCAAGCTTTCTTGTCATTTCTTTAAGTAGTCTTCAGGAATAGTTCTCCAGGCTTCTTGAAGGACATTCAAAGCTCTTTGGATGTTGGCTGCCTTTTGTTCTGTTCTCTGCCAAGATGATCCCATCAGTTTTGATCCCCAACACCACTGGCTGAAATGCAGCCCCAAACCCCGACAGAGCCTCCACTGTGTTTTACAGATGGCTGTAGACACTCACTGTTGTACCTCTCTCCTGACCTCCTCTGTACATATTGATGATGATTTGAACCAAAAATTTCAATTCTGGATTCATCACTCCTGTTGTCACTGATTTTCAGTCCAGTTCTTGTATAATTTGGCATACCTCAGCCTTTTCTCCCTGTATCTTGTCTTTTTGGCTTCTTGACAGCCACCCTTCCACTGAGACCATTTCTGATGAGGCTTCAGTGAACAGTAGATGGATCAACTGAAGGGCCAGATGCATCTCTCAGCTCTTACGTCAGGTCTTCACTGGATTTTTTTTCCTATTTCTTAAGGACATGACTTTCAGATATTGTTCATCTGCTGCAGATAGTTTTTTAGGCCTGCCACTTCTTTTGTCCACCACTTGTCCAGTTTCCTCAAATTTTGTAAAGACACACTGCCGAGATATGCCAAGTTTTCAGCTTATAGCTCTTTGAGAATCACATTGTTGCTGCAAAAATACTATTTTATGCCCGTCAAACTGTGTTATGTTTGACATTTTTCATAGATTCAACTAAAGAAATGGGAACAAATTATGTGTTTTTGTTACAGGCTGGTAGTAACAAAGTGCCTGAAGATACAGTTTAAAACTGGTTCTTTGCTAAATTGTCTGTTATGTGTAGACACAACACTAGTTCATCCCTTGAGTTAGGTGCCATTTTTTATGCTTGAATGATTCATAGGTCAGTGTTAAGTGGCTTAACAAACAAACAAAAACATTCCTTTGAAAATGGTCAGGTACAAGGACTGGACTGAAAGTGAAAGCCAATGTCCAAAGAAAAACTTTGAAAGACCTTCAAAAAGCCTGGAGAACTACTGCTCAAGACTACATTACACATACAAGAATTACAAGAAGGTCTGGCTCCTTAGAAGCAAAATCTAAGGAAATGTGGGGTGGCTCAAACTTATACACAGTACTTTATATAAGTAAAACACTGACATAAAATATTCCTGCTCATAGATATACAATATAATTATGGTATTAACTGAATATTTAATGAATATAAATATGTCTTATTTTAAATACATGAACGTCTAAAAACTTGTCACATGCTTTATGTAGATACAGGACTGCTAAGGAGGCTTCTGCCACCATAAGTCACCAAACCTTGTGTGTCTGTATCTGTGCCTCCAGCTGCTCTCTCTCCATCTTCAGGGCTTCAACTTTAGCCTTCAGCTCCATGACACGACTCTGTTGCTGAGGCTGACTTTTACGACTCCGAGCTTGAACTTCCAGCAGACTCAGGTGACTCAAAACACCTGCGGATAAAGCATACATTTACTAACTCCTAAAGGACGCAAACGAATGTTTTATGTTGTAATGTTAGGCTAATAAACATTAGCACATTAGCAGGCTAACGAACTTTGCATCACAACAATGTTCTTTATGAGCTAGCTAGCAGTGTCGCTAATCTACTTAGTGGCCCACGCTCCGGGGTACCTTTCGCGGTCGCTCCCTCCATTTTTCGCAAGTCTTTTTCTTTATTTTTCTGTAAGCACTGTCCTTGGTCCGATGTAAACATCCACTCCACTGCAAGTTTTTGATTTTGGCGGCTGTTGCGTCATTAGCAACGACGCCGCTTACGTCTCCAAACCCCGGAAGAAATTTCAAAACAGTTTGCGATCACATGGAGCGAGAGATTAGCAAGGTACGTGTACTCAACTTTTTTTTTTTAATACAACGCAAGAGATAACCACACAAGAGTTAACCTGAAAAGGATTTTCCTAAAATCGTGATTTCATTAATGAAAATACCTACCTTAAAGAAGTTTTACCTAACGTGGTGCTCTTGAACGTCTCAGTGAAAGGCATGGTGCCACTGACAGCGACTCTCACCCGGATACCAGCAGTGTTGCCGTGTAAAGGTAAGCCCGTTTAATGCTGTTTTACCTGTTCATGCCTTTATCACCACAGTCTTCTCTCACATATCGTGTTGTCTTTGATTAAGTTTTTCTGTTCATATTCAGTTAGGTTATGCAGATAATGTCAGAGTGTCACGGGGTCCAGTAAAGAGCAACATTTAGACATCTGAGAAGTAGTTATTTATAACTAATATAACTAAGCTGCTGCAGCAGTGCCTCCAAGTGAAGTAAAAATCACTTTTAAAATCCTACATTATTCTGTGCTGTAGTATTTAACTGCAAGGCTTTAGTGACCTTGGTGTATTTTATGTGCCTCCTGTGGTGTGGGGGTGGGGGTGTACAAACTGATCAGCTTTCTGTCAACCAAGCCGACTGACAGAAAATCAATCAGCAGACGTTTTGACAACAGATTAATAGTTACTCTGGTTCATACTATGCTCCCAGCTTCTTAAATGAGATGATTTTCTGCTTTAATCTATGTTCATGTGACTGTAAATAAAAACAAGACACCTGCTTTTCCCTTGGGCTCTTGGGGGGAAAAAAAGGGAAATTTTTTTCACAATTTACTAATATCATAATAATGAGTTTTCTTATTTTTGTCTAAAACTTTGTTGGAAAAATATTAGTGTTTCCCAGGACAGAAGGTGTCATCTTTGTATTGTTTGTTGTTCTGACAGTGAAAAACCTGAGTTTACCACCTTATGAGACATTGAAAAGCAGCAAATTCACGTATCTGTGATGCTAAAACATCAATTGTTTATTTGAAAAGGAAGCTTCTTATGTAAATTACCAGTGTAATTTTTGTTTGATTTAATTAAGCATGCATCTTCAAAATTCATAAGATTTCACTGAAACATTTTCATGAGGGCAATGTCAAAAATTAACTGCATATTCTGAGACGTTTTAAAATTACTTTCAACCTCTCTGTGCCACAGCTGGAAGTGCTTGTTGAAACATTTGATGTCAGTGACCTTCAAAACCCACAGTGACTGGTTGCTGCTGTTGTCTTAGCACAGTAACAGGGAACCTCCCCCTTTGAACCTGCCATTTCCAAAACCGTTGACATTATTTTTGGATCAGCACAAGTGGGGGCAAAGTTGTTATGACTTCAGTTTGTCTACATTACATTGCATTACAAAGATTGGAGATTTTCTCTATTATGCTGCCAGCATTTCAGTTTACTGATGGCAGAGGCAGCACTGGCTTTATATTTATCGGGGCTGAAACACAAATCTCTACGAAAACCAGCTCAAGGAAATCCACAGTGTGCAGATGTGATTCTTTCCCACTCTTGCAAAGTGATTTGTTTGTTGTAAAAAAGGGCTGGCTTGAATAATATTACATCATAATAATGAAACTCTGGATATCTGAGCAGGTTTCCTCACATGCATATTTATTCAGCTTTTTTCCTTCAAGGTTGTTGGACTGTTATGACTGATGGGTGTGAACAAGGACGTTTCCAATTTGTCTGACTGTGCGTGTGCAGGAGCACACAATCTTCTCAAACTGCAGCCAGGAGATAATCAAGATGGATCCGTCCGACCAGAAGCACTTCACAGCTGTAGACTATGTGATATTTGCCGTCCTACTCGCTGCCTCTATGGGCATCGGGCTGTACTATGCTCTCTCTGGTGGGCGTCAGCGCACAACACAAGAGTTCTTAATGGCAGACAGAAGCATGCACTGTCTTCCTGTTTCCCTGTCGCTAATTGCCTCATTCCAGTCAGCTGTGGCTATCATAGGTGTTCCAGCAGAAATCTACACTCACGGCACTCAATACTGGTTCATCGGCTGTGCCTACATCCTGGGCCTCCTCATTCCAGCTCATGTTTTCATTCCGGTGTTTTATAGACTGCGCGTCTCCAGCGCTTACCAGGTTTGCCGAAGCATTTTTCACTTTTTGGTGGTATTTAGTTTAAGCGAGCTTCACGACTTGCATTTCTCATGTTGTTTTGTTTTGCAGTATCTTGAACTGCGCTTCAGCAAGGCAGTGCGCATATGTGGAACTTTGACCTTCATCTTTCAAATGGTGGGTGCAGCACTACAGTTTTAATAAGCCAGGATCCACTGATGCAAGGTTTTTTCCCACATTTGATATTCAAATACCATGACCAATATAATATCAGTGCTGTCTTTCTCACACATGTAAAATATGAATAACTTCCTGCATATAACACAATGGGATTTTTTTTATACAAGGTAACATGACGTCAGGTATTGGTGTGGTGCTGAAAGAAAAATAAGTGTTAGCTCAAACGTATTGAATATTTTGGAAATGCTTTTTATTTACAACAGGTAGAAAACTGATACCCAGTACCTCTGTCATGTTGATACCAGCTCCAGATTCATATTAAACATATATAATAGTGCAGTGTAAATGTTCTCATTTAACTCTCAGCTATAAAGAGAATAAACAGCCCAAATGTCACTTTGCAGGTTTAGTGAACAACTTTAGTGCATCCAATATAATGAAGCCCCAGAAGTTCAAAGTTTTCCTGCCTTTATAAAGTTGATATTTTCTGATTTCTTTACCCAACTACAGGTTATCTATATGGGAGTTTGTGTCTATACTCCTGCTTTTGCACTAAATACAGGTAAGAAGAGGTAATCTTTTTTTACGTACTCACTGAGTTTGACTACATGACATTTGTAGTTCAATGTGTTGCTCTCTTTTCTTGCAGTTACTGGGTTTGAATTATGGGGAGCAGTGCTGGCCACTGGACTAGTGTGCACGTTGTACACAACACTGGTGAGTTGAATCATAGACATAATACGCACGTCCTTCTAGAAGGGCTTTGGTTGCGTAACTTGATGTTTTAACATTTAAATGATGATTTTCTGTCTGTACGACATGGACATGTCCCAATTCAGTCTGATCTGATGTTAAGCTGTCTTTACAGCCGTCTGTCAGCTGTCTGTGCAATGTTGGATTGCAACAATATGAGAATAGAACAGGTGTTTTCTTTGGATTAAATTCTTATGTGCAGTGTAATGTCTCTTCTGGCAACACTGACTTTACCTCTCCAAAAAAAAAAAAAAGATCTTGCAAGATCCCATATCTGGAAAAGATGCCAATCCTGCACAAATACCCATAAATATTTTGTAGTCTTTATTTTTGAGATGTGAATGAATATAAAGGATGTGATTGTTTCATGATAAAAATATGTAGCCTTTTAATGTTTTTTGTTTCCTGTTCGTCACAGGGTGGTTTGAAGGCTGTCATCTGGACAGACGTCTTTCAGACTGTTGTGATGTTTGCAGGGCAGCTGGCTGTCATTGTGGTGGGAGTGCAGAAGGCTGGAGGAGTGGACGAAGTTTGGAGGAAAGTGTGGGAGGGAAACCGCATCTCTGGTCTCGAGTGAGTGATTCTTCATAGGAATATGTGTGTAGAGTCTGTACATGATTTTTAGTACTGAAAGCTTTCTGGATTTCATTTGTAGTCTGGGTGCACAACAATTACGTGTGAGCAGACGCTGGTTGCAAGCAGGTAAAATTCCATGTGTACAGAAGAAGAGGGATGGGCATTTGCTGAAATGCACAGAATAACCACAGTTTTTGTCTGATGACAATTTAGGTTTGTATTTGCTTCTCTAAATTTATCTCCATTCCTAAACAATGACCAGTGGATGGAAACCAATATGCCCTGGCTACAGTGGGAGCTCTGAATAATTGGCTGTTGACCCCTGAGGCTATACCAGCAGAGTATCTGATGGGTTTGCAGATCAGAAAGAACCAACATCAGGAATAGCTGTGGAAAATCTGCAAAAAAAAAGTTTGGAATCAGTCCTACAATGAAAACACCAATTCTTTACCGATTCTATAGGTTACATGTAGACTATAGTCCTGTAGGTCTTACTGAAACCTCTACTTATTTAGAAGAGGGAGGAAATAAATGAAATCAAGTCTTGCTAGTTTGTGTTTCTCTTTAGTATTCAGTACTTACAAATCTTGTTTTCTGCACTTTTTTTAAAGAAAGGTTTTATCAGCTATCGCTTCTTTTTGAGTGAATTAATGCAGGATTTTATCCTCCAACTAGTATATTTGGTTACTTAATTGAGTATCATCACCTGCAGCTTGAATGGTGTTATTTACTGTACACTGAATGCTTGTTGAGAGTAACTCTGACATATGCATACCGTTGATTTCATAAGGTATTGGCTTTAAACTGCCTTTTCTTTCCTGTTGTTCAGCCTAAACCCAGATCCAACAGAGAGACACACCTTCTGGACTCTTGGGGTCGGCGGGGTCTTCCTCATGCTGTCCCTGTATGGTGTGAACCAGGCTCAGGTCCAAAGATACCTCAGCTCGCGCACAGAGAAAGAAGCTGTCAGGTATGCAGTGATTAGATAATAAGTGCTACAGTTATGACACAATAAAATGGAAAAAGAAAGTCAATGAGTCTTTAAAGTCTTGTTTATTTAAAGCTTGCCGCTATTAGATTAACTTGTGGTCCTTCTGTTCATGTGTTAGTCACTCTGCCCTATATGTTTGCATCTTAAGAAGTGCCTCTAAATTCAAGTGAATGAGTATGAAATGTATTGTCCAGTAGTGATTCCAGCAATATATTTGTTTTAGGAAACGGTTTACATTTGCTGTGCCTGATATTTTGACCTAGTAGAGAAATGCCAACATTATGACTGAGGGCATTTAGAAACGGTATCATCATTAGTTTGTCCACAGGAGAGCACTTGCTCAGACCGACAGATATATCCTTCCTTCCGTCCGTCCGTCCATCCATCCGCTTATCCAGTTCAGGGTCATAGGGTGAGAGGCAAGGTAAACCCTGGACAGGTCTGGAAATATTTCAAAAGCTGTTGGGTGGATTTTTTTTTTCTTTTTTTCTTTTTAGATTTTCTGCAGATATTTGTAGTACAAATGGCCACGTCAACAACCAGGCTCCTGAAGAGCACAGGGGTTCAGGGACAGGTCTTTCAACAAGCTACCATGTCACTATCAGAGGCTGCTGAGCAAAGCAGCAATTGGCTTTGGAAAAAGAGGGAGGACTCCAACTAGGAGTCCAACATGAGGGGGGGGCACACCTGGGAGGCCAGGTATTGCCGTTCAGCTTTCTGGAGGTGTCATGGGCCTATCAACAAAACACCAATGAAGGAGGGTGCCTACCTGATGATCCTGGTGAAGCTTTTATCTCTCCTCCACTCATAACACAAGACTCTGGTGCCGATTATTCTTAGGGATTCTTACATCAAGTCATATGGGCTTAACTATCTACAGAATATTAATATGGTTGACGTTTGTTGATTTCCTCATTGCTTTACAGCGGAACAAGCAGGTTGACGCCTATAAAATTTGCAGTAATGGAGCTTCTGAGGAGATCCTTAAATGCCAGTAACTTTGATGATCCTCTGACCTTACATCTAGCACCATTTCATCAGAATTTAAATTTTAGATACTTTGGTTTGTTTAACCTTACCCGCTAAACTTAGTATGTTAGCTTTGCTTCATATTAAATCACCACTGTGACTAAAGCTCAAGAAACCATTTTAAATTACAAAAAAAACATCTGAAAACATTTATTAACCGCTTACCTGCAAAAAAAGAGGTAGCAAAAATATAAAAAGCTGACCTCAAAGTTATCACCTTATTTATGTTCCATGCCCCTGCAGGTCTTGCTACATGGTGTTTCCCTCCCTGCAACTGGCTCTGGCTCTGAGCTGCATGATGGGGCTGGTCATGTTTGCATGTTACTGTGGAGAGGACCACTCTGACAAGATGGGCAGTTCTTCACGGGATGCTGTGAGTTGCACTGTGCCATGTCCTATGTTTAGTGTTGTTATCTACTGAGGTATCTGCTTCCTTTTTTTTCCCCTAACAGATATGCATATTGTACAACTATCATATTTTTGTCTGGTTTCTGGAGCTCAAAAAGTGAATATGAAGGGTGATGTTCAAACATGTTCATGCAGACATGTATAAAGAGCCCCTCAGGGATAAGTATTTGCATATTTTATAGTGATTCCTTTCATCACATTAGGCTCCTCATGTGAATGTAATGTGCGCCATGTCAGAGACCTTACAAAATGTATTTTGTTTCTAGCTACTTATAAAAATGTACGCAAATCAAACTGAAAGTTCTGGGGAAAAAGTGTTTACAGTTTGTTTTCACAGATGGTGATATATTTTGTGATGGATATGCTGCACGGTCTACCTGGGCTGCCTGGACTCTTCATTGCATGTTTATTCAGTGCAGCCCTCAGGTACGGGACTTTCCACAGTGTCAGTCTACATATACCAGATACTTTTAATATCAACCCTCTCAGCACAGCACTTCATCAGTCAGCGTTAGGCCTGGCATGATAATCACATTATCCACTGAACGTCACATGATATATGGATGTGATTTCAAAAATGGTTTCTGACCCTAACATTGCATGTTGTTTACATGCATCTTTGTTAATATATGAATGTCATTTAAACATTTTAGCCCACATTTCCAAAATAAACAGCAGGTTTTTCATTGCCATTAAAGCTGAATAAACACACAAAAAAAAATGCTTGTTTTGCTGTAATTTATACTGCTCACACACATCTGAACCTGAGGGATGTACTACAAAATAAGATTAATGGGTTAGAGTGCTACATTTAGCCTAAAGTCAGAGCTTTCAGTGTCACAAATGCAGTTCTCTTTTTAATCAGGCTAGATCGCCATGGTAACTTATGCTGAACATCATAAACTCGGCTGGAGCAGGTTATGTTCAGTTTAAAACCGGCTGGAAGTGCAACATTTTCACTAATTCTGTTATTTGCATATGTTTTAAGTGCTGTATAGATTCTCTGCTGAAGGAATATGTTTTATACATACAGCCTTACTAACACCACCGAATGAAGCCCAATGAGTTTGTCTCATTGTCACTGGTTGCATGTATTCAACTGGTGATCCAGAAAGTGCATATATTTTTATGTTTGGTTCTAATGTGCTGCTAAGTCTCTGTTAAACTGTTGGAATTGCAGCTACTAGAAGACAGATTAGAAAATTGATGTGTAACATTTGTACTTATTACTAAAAATACCCATTCAGTCAAAATTTATTTCACTTTGATCTCGTAACAAACTAAGGTGATTTCCACATCTCATTTATTAGGCTGTGGAACAGTGTCATAACTGAACACATCGAGTTAACCTTTAGTTTTTAAATGTATAAAATTTAAAGTTTCAGAGCTCTAATGTGCAGCTGTCATGTAAAAAATAAACAGCAGCACTGAGAGTGAGGATCATGACTTCACAAGATTGTGCAACATTACTCTCTTGCCTTATTTGCAGCAACAGTGTTGCATTTTACTGTTATATTTTTATGTTGTTTATAGAGTTCTATCACCTGATCCTGTGATGTCTCTGATTGGAGAAAGTGGTGCTCAACTGATATTTTCGTGTGTGTGTGTGTGTGTGTGTGTGTGTGTGAGAGAGAGAGAGAGAGTGTGTGGAAGAAGATTCAACTCCCTTTTTTATGTGAGCACGCACAGAGCCTTAAGCAGAACGCCTGAGTTAATAAATAAAGTTAACTGCTGTTGTGATACCCGTTATCTCTGCCTGGAGTTTTAGGCTTTGTCAGGCGAGCGAACCCAAAGAGAGCCTGTCTACAGTACTGTGCAAAAGTCTTGAGCCACCCCTCATTTCTTTGTATTTTGCTTCCAAGGAGCCAGACTTTCTTGTCATTTTTTAAAAGTGGTCTTGAGCAACAGTTCTCCAGGCTTTCTGAAGGTCTTTTAAAGTTTTTCTTTGGACATTGGCTGCTTTTCAGAGGAATGTTTGTTTGTTTGTTAAGCCACTTAACACTGATCCATGACTCATTCAAG
>VUQI01062047.1:0-15173 GCA_015106735.1 Paratilapia polleni
CTTTTTGATAGAGTTTATAGTTAGGGCTGGATCAGGTAACCCTGAACCATCCCTTAGTTATGCTGCAATAGGCCTAGGCTGCTGGGGACTTCCCATGATGCACTGAGCACTTCCTCTTCCTCACTTCCTTTCACTCTCCATGTGTTTTATACACCATTTGCATTTAATCATTAGCTATTATTAACTCTGTCTCTCTCCTATAGGTGTGCCTTTTTGTCCTGTCTCCCTCTGCTCTCTTCTGTTTCCCCTCATCCCCAACCGGTCGCGGCAGATGGCTGCCCCTCCCTGAGCCTGGTTCTGCTGGAGGTTTCTTCCTGTTAAAAGGAAGTTTTTCCTTCCCACTGTTGCCAAGTGCTTGCTCATAGGGGGTCGTCTGATTGTTGGGGGTTTTCTGTCTAATTTGTAGGGTCTTTACCCTAAAATATAAAGCGCCTTGAGGCGACTGTTGTTGTGATTTGGCGCTATATAAATAAAATTGAATTGAATTGAATTGAATTGAATCTCGTAACATTAGTGATCATTATAATTTACTATCAGGCTGTATCTCACCAGTAGCCCATGCAATCAGAATAACTCCTACAGTGTGTTCTTAATATGTAATATCATTGAAACATTGCTGTATACAAAGATGATTACTGGGTCATGTTGGTTTTTAACATTAATTCTGAAAACTCAGGGGAGAGCAAAGGTGATAGCAGTTTTGCAAAAAATTGTCATGTAGTCACTGAAACAACAAAAAGTCATGTAAAGTTTTTGAATGTTTTTTAATTACCGACTGATGCACAACAGACTTTATTTTTGAAACTTAGAATTTAAACTTTTTTTCAGTGTTTTGGACAACTTTTTGAAACTATAAATACATAACATTAGAAAAATTATGTTAAAGCTTCCTTTAGTTTGGTTAATAAGAAATACATTCTGGGTATAAATGGTTAAAAATTGTCTGTACTGCGATATTTTGTTTCTTTTTAGCTGAGGTATATATTGGACTGATGCAGATATATGGCTGTGTAACTTATCTTAACACTTTGAATAATATTTCAGCATTTTTTTTCCTCAGTCTTATTTTAGCTCTTGTATTACTCTTAAGAAATTTTCCCGTAAATAACTGTTTAGTGGTCCTTTCTACCTTTCAGTCCGACTTCAGTGAGTTACTCCATCACCTGCTTGATATTCTCTTTCCTGTTGCCAGCTCTAGGTTGTAGATTACATCATATTTGTTTTAGCATCAGTCATTATCACTCCAAGCGTGTGGCTGAAGATTTGGTACAAAGTGCAATTAGTATGAAAGGCATCAGTGTAGGGCCCGGCTTGATTACCATGTTATGCCATTCTCAGAGGACTAATATGTCTTCTTATTGCATTCTGTACACTTCAACTTGGTCTGCTTCTGTGTTCATAACTCATCACCTCCTGTCTGATTGTATGTCTGCATGTTTCTCTGTACTCTCTAAGCTCTTCCTCTCTCTCTTTCCATTTCCTTTTCTCTCTCAGGGTTTCTAAAAGGGACTTTGATCATTTTAACAGCCTTATAAAGCTGACAGGTTCACCAGAGAAAACGTCCTCTCGCACCAGAGTGGATGTTGGAGAAGTGACGTTGAGTTGACCTGACATTTATGGGGTCGCCAAGGACTCAGATGACAGCCTGGGGAGAATGCCTGTGGACAAAAAAAGTTGAATCAGCCAGTAAAAACGACATGGAGGTGCCAATCAACTGACTGAGCAGCGGCTCTCCTATAGTTGTGTTTACATTGTCACAATGGAAGTTGAATTTTCTCATCTTTTGTCTTCTGCAGTGGCAATACTATCAATCAATATCAATAATATCAAGTTTTAGTTAATTGGCAGAACAATCAGCAACAATCTAGAGTAATAAATACATTTTTTAAACAAAAATGAAAAACTGATTTTATATTAGGGTTGGGCGATATGTTCAATTTTCCAACTGGCCACCATTAGTTAAATCACTGGTGATTGCCTGTGTATTTGCAGAGGTGTGTGTGCAGCACAAATACCCCTGATCTCCTCACCCACACACAGGTACATGAGTGCTTAATGTGAGAATGATTACAAAAATCACTTACTCTGGATTCATTTTGAGTATAGAGGCCAGATGAAGGATGCCATACAGCCTTTAAATAATAAAGAGGTAGGGACAACATATGCTATGATCACAGTGCAGTAACTCAAACATGTAGTTGGTTAAAAGGTAGTAAAACACGGCTAGCTTCCCTAGCATGGACTCCAGGACAGCTTCTTTTCAATGATAGGTCTCAGCTGCAGATTTGCTTGTCACACTGATGAGAATTTTCACCATATTCAAACACTGTATATAAAACATAGATGCAGCCACCATGGCATTGCTCATTTTAAAGCCCAGCATTTTAGCCATGGCCATCTTGGTGTTTCAAAACTTGACAACAGATGTGCAAATCTGACCTAGAAACTAAGCGATAAGGCACAGTAACAGAGTAGCAACTTGTCAATCACACAGTAAAGCATACCCTGCTTTGTCCTCCTTTTTTAGTCCAACCGGGGCCATCATTTGCAAAATTAACATTGTGTTGTCTTCAGTATGACTTGAAACTTGTGATTGAGCGATTGATTGTTTACTGAGGCCACAGAACAAGCAAGCTGTCAGCAATTAGAAGTTAATTTCTCAAGGAGGCATACCAATAAATGACCAAAATAAAAGAATGCAAATCATGCAAAAATAATCCCCCACCCAGGTGTTAAAGTAGGTTTTGACAGGTGGGGGAACTCCACTCCTCAAACCTAAAGTTTGAGGAGTAAAGCTAAACAGCATCATCAGCCTTGATTTAATTAAAATTTAATTTAAAC
Organism: Paratilapia polleni; assembly: GCA_015106735.1. Classification (NCBI taxonomy): domain Eukaryota; kingdom Metazoa; phylum Chordata; class Actinopteri; order Cichliformes; family Cichlidae; genus Paratilapia; species Paratilapia polleni. The sequence goes on from VUQI01062047.1 coordinate 2,842, forward strand.
TTAATTTAAACTGACTAACGTCTGCTGCCTTTGATCCAACTGAAAATTTTTTATCAGTCCATAACAATAAAAAAGGATCCATATTGAATTTCACTTAAATGTGTATCATCAGTGAAATAGCGTAGGCAAACCTATTTATTATCTATAAAAAAAAAAATCATATTTATTCACCTCAGTTTCCCTTCAAATTTTTCACTTGTCTGCGTCCTACCAGTAGAGCCGCCCCAGAGTTTAAGAGCCAAGATTGTTAAGAGTGATCATGAATACCACAGCCTGTTCCTCATCAGTCCAACATAATGCATTTCTTTAAACTGTATCACAACACTGCTAAATAACCACTTTGGTCTTCACTAAACTGTAAACTAAACGGTATTTTTATACCTTTTGAATAACAAAGTAATTTTCAAATCGTTTCACCGTATGCAATAACCAGATAACTTCAGCAACACACCATGTACAGATGTTTGATTAAAAAATCCAGAACTCCAGAATTCAGAATTAGGACATTACAAGTAAATAGTAAAGTAAATAAATTTTGACTTTATCAAATGTGACTTGCTGAACAGGCCTTAGCTTTTTTGTAAAAATAATGTCTCATCTTCCTCTCCTGTTTTTTCTTTCTTACATCTTTCTCCACGTCTGATAATAAAATTAACACACATTCAGGTGTTTGAAACGTTGTATTGGAAACTACCTGCTACCTTAAACCTAGTTCCTCCGTTTATGCTTCCTCCTGCTTTCCCGTTTTGCAGCGCTAGCTAGATGGCTTTATGCTGAATTTCTATGACGACAACTTTATTGACATCGGCATGCATGAACGCATGTGTAGAGGGTGTAAGCGGAAGTGTGGGATGACATTACTTTATGTTTTGTCGAGTGAGTATCTCCATACTGTCAGCTGGAAGCAACTGCACATTAGATTTAATCTGCACATTAGATTTAATTACTCATTACCTGAACGTGTTGGAACGCTGTTCTGGATCATTCCAGCCCAGTTTATATATTAAAAGTGTGATTAAAGCTTACATGGTGTAATTTTTAAAGCTTTGGCTTTTGGATTGTTGGTCAGATAAAGAAATAGAAATAAAAATACATGACAGATTCACCTATCATGAAAATATCTCTTAATTACAACCCTTGTTGACATCTATAGCAAAACGGTGGCACAGTTTTTAGGTAATTTTCTCTTTTTTTCCTTGTATATTATTTTGATTTATAAAGTCAACCATTCTTGCTTGTCATTCCAGTTCTTTGCACGATTTCTGATTTCTTTACAGAAGAAATTAATTTCTTATTAATTTTCCACAGTGTATGATTCATTTCTAAATTGAGGTGATTATTAAAAAGTCATGCAGCAGTCACAGGATGCTGTTTGGCTCAGCCTTGAGACTTGTATATTGTTCGTTCCGCTGTCAGGCCAGACAGTCAATCAATCAGTCTCTTTGCTTCATCTTGTGTTTGAGCGACTGACAGAATGTAACTGGGCATGAGACGAAATGCGTGGCCAGCCAAGCATTGTATCCCTGTTGAGGGTGCATGCATGTGTCTGTCAAGTGTGTGTTCAATTTGTGTGTTTATTTTAGTGTGTGTGTCCAGGGGAGAAGGGTGAGCTCCGAGCTAACTCAGTGCAGTGGAAAGTGAAAAAAATCTACCGACTGAAGGACAGCATTTTTTGTGGGTACATGCACAGGCAGAGGCTCACACAACAGGTTGCTGCTGTGTGTGTGGTGGACTCGCCTTTGGGCGGTTTTGCCATAGATCAAGGTTTTGGACTTAGCTTCTCTTTTGCTGCAGGCCAGAAGAGTTAACGATGCCTTTAAGAACAAGAAAGTGTCCAAGGAAATATGAGTCCCAGTGCGACTGGATCAGAGTCTATGTTCAGATTTGCTTTTTGGATTCTGTGTGTGAAGGTGGCCTCTGGCTGTTCTTAGCAGCCCCTCAGGGCTAAAGAATGAGCGCTGTCTGTATCCTTCTAACTTAGTGTCTGCAGAATTGCAGATAGCACCTGCCTAACAACTCAACTCACTACTTTAACCATGTATTTTGTTCTGCAACATAAGGTGAAGGTTTATTTAAAAAAAAAAAAAACAACCAAAAAAACATATTAGATTCTCTGGTAAAGAAACCAGAATTTTAAGTCTCAAAGAATTCACACCATTGCCGCTGGAGGCCATGATGGGCTTCACTTATAATTCAAACCAGCCAGTGTTAGTGTAGCCTGCTCTGATCATAGTAATTATAATACTCTCACACTGTGCTTTTAGTGTCATACAAGCATCATTTCAAGCAAAGTGCCACCTTTTTATCAGAGTAATGACCGAAGATGGTGACATCCAGCTGGAAGCTTTTGTGATTAAAGACAACTCCCTTTTTAAAGGTTTTTAAGAGCTATGTTATACATTGCTGGGTTCTGTCACTGCCATCTGTTTCTGCAAATCCTCTTATTCAAATATGCTCCTACACTATATCAGATGCCTGAGTCACCTTCTAAAACTCTGCATTTTCTAATTGAATTACACATAGCTCTGTAGCTGTGACTAACATACTGCCGCATAGTGTTTTAGTGAAATGGATTCTTGCAACAAAGGAAGCCATTCGCTTGTTTTGGAAATTTAAATCAACCTCAGTCTGACTTTCCTGCTGCATCAAGAGACAACTAGGTTTGTCTCTTTTTGTTTAAAATATTTCAGTTAGTGTTCATTTTTGAAGTTGAAGAAGCATCAGAAATTAGTTTTTTTTTCCACCATCAGTCCAAAAAAACAAATTCATTCACCTAAATGAGCCATAACATTTTAGTAATTGCCTGGAAAAGGTCTAAAATAATTAATAAATCATAAATGCTGATTAAATTTCTGTCCACCCTCTTGATTTTAAAGAGAGAAGAAAGATATTTTAATTAATTAACTTAGTTGGTTTTCCAAAGTTTCCAGTAGCATTGCATTTATACTGCTTCTGAAGAAAGAGAGTGCAACCTGCTATCATCTCAATGATAAATGAGCAACTTTCATTTGTTTGTGAAGGTTATGAGATATGATTGAAAGCAAGAGAAAAGGGAAGAAAATACATCTTACTGAGCTTGAGATGAGCTAAAATACAAAGGTAAACGGAAATTTACCATCATTTTTATCGTATGATGTGCTGATTCTTTCCTTGAGTTAATGTATTAGTGATTTTGTATATTTAAAAAAAAAGAAAGGAAACATTTGGAAAAAAAAATCTTATTGCAGTTTTCTAAAGTCTAAGGTTAGGTCTTCAATTGTCTTATTTTACAAAAGACAAAACTGTTTAATGCACAGTGAGACAAAATGGGAAAAACAGAAAATTCTCACTTTCTTCATGGTCGAACCAGTGAATGAAAATAACTTTCTTTACTTTTCATTTTTTCTAAAATTCGCCCTTTTCATATGAAAATCAAACCTCATAAGGAGACGTACATGTACACAAACACACATCTACCTGTGTGACATCCTGCTAATTTAATAGGAAATCAAGATGAGAGCTGCATGTGTGAGTGCGACTGTACACAAGCAAGATGAGAAGTTTACTGGCTCATATGCAACTTTGTCACAGTTTTAAATTGCAACTTTTCTTATTTAATCCTAAAGCAGGCGACGCAACAGAAAAAGTTGTGACAGTTTGGGGTCACCGTGTGGTGACACAGCTATGAGTTAAACAGCTGAGCATGCACGTAAACATCTGCTGACTTGTTATGTCTCCATGTGCCTCATGAGATCCTTGGTGTGCTAATTTACTACTAATAACTTCTAACCAAAGAGCTGTACGAGTTTGGGAAGCTTATTTTTAAACTTGCTTTGAGTTGTGTACTGTCAGTTCAAGTCAGGCGAGATTGGTCAGTGAAGTGAGTGTTTTCATTTTAAATTTGAAATGCTGCTTGTAGAGGATGAATCTTACATAAGATGTTTATGATTTGTTGTCATTAATGCTTTCAAAAACTTTCCAGAACGGTCAACTGTATCAACCTAAAATAGTCATTTTAGTGCTGAATTCTGGATGAATTGTATAATTTTTTACTCTGTCAGTTGGTTTTTGGGGGGTTTACACCATGTCAGGAAATTTAGAAATGAAAAAGATTCAGTATGAATGAGTATAAAAAGAAATGACACACTATACACAAGTATACACAACATTTAGAGGATTTATAATTCTGCAGTATTTTATAGTTTTATTCTATAATTGATGTATGGTCGATTTTGTAGGATTTACATACTACATAGATATTTTTGCTAAAATGCACGTCTGGCCCTTGTTTCAGTTAGCTGTCTAAAGCAGTTGCTCTGTGCAATTTTTAAATATAGTGTAATTTAGATTTTTTTTGTCTCATGCTGTGCTCAGGGGTTTGTAATGCAAGTGATGTTTTGTTTCACTTTGCCCCTTTTCTTCTGTTTTTAATCAAATTCTGTGGATTCTGATTATATTATTTTACTGTTTATCTGCTGCAATGACCCAGTTTCCCCAGTGGGATTATTAAAGTTTTATCCTTATCAAAGCTTAAGTAACATGTAGGATTCACCTCATGCTGTTTTTTTAAGTGTATGCAGGCCTTATCTCTGATTCTGGTCCATTCTCTGAGAGACTCGGGGTGCCTTCTCTACAAGCCTGGGCTGAATATTATGCATATTTAATAAGCTATACTTTCCAGCTAAACTGACCCATTAGACTGAGTTTGAGTTACAGCTCATTTCGGCCCTGATGTGTCCTCCTCAGTGTGTAACCCCTTCCCCCCCTTCCTCTGTCTGTCTGTGTATAATCAATCTTTCTTGGGCTCAGTGTCATTTGTCTAATGTTTTTCATGGTACTCTACCATAAAGGCCTTGTGTAAATCACACTCCAATGCTGACAAGTCAACTCTCCTGAGACCCAAATGTGCAAATGCAGTAAAGTGTATCGCTGACTGTAAAGCTGTCTGTCACATCCTCATGCATTCACTCACTCATGACAGGGCCGAGTGCTTTATTGATTGTGTTATATTTAATTTCCCCTGTTTTCTCCATTCTGATTTTCTTTTGCTCTTTAGTTTTTTACTGCTGCAGCAAGCCTATTTCCTCATCATTATCGAAATGATTCCCTTTGTCCGCTTTAGCTGGCTGGCCTGTTACATTTCCTCAGAAATCTATGACTTTGTCTAAATATTTTCAGTCTTTTTTTATTCGTTTAAAAGTGTCATAAACGTTCATGAATCTGATGTGACACACTTCACAGATACAGAGTTAAGTAATCCATAACTATACTGGAATAATGGCTGAGTCACTCTTCAATTTAAAACTTTTTTTTTCTTTTTTTTTTTTACCCATTTTCACCCATGAACTCTGAACAATATCTGGATGTTCAATGCAGTGCATTGTCCAAAGTTACCCCTTGTCACTTTTAGCACACAGCATGAGGTAGTCTGCATGAAGTGTCTTCTCACAACTGGAAATACACCATTTAGGTTAGGTGTGGGTGCTGCCTGAGTAGAGCATACACAAGACAGAACATGGCATCCACTCACTTGCCTTTTTTATTCTTTACTCTCATGTATGCATTAGAACATTACCTGGACTTTGTACTAGGGATCTCACAGGGTAAAGACCTTAGTGTTCTCAGATACATCTGCACCAGGTAACATCCAGAAAAGTTCAGGGCTGCAGTGCATGTGTGGAAATATCTTTAGTGTCAGAATCAGTAGCCATACTATCATACTACCTGTTTCAATCAAAGTCATACTTTGATTGAAACAGGTTTAATCATTTCTAGTGTTTCTAAAATGCACTCGTTCATAGAAAACTGAAATATGCTTTTTTTTTTTCAATTTAAGACTAGTTGCTGAGAAAACGCAGATCATAAATAACAAGCATAAAGTGTTTGATTGCATGCATTTGGGCAGTGCCTGAGTTCATGTTAATTATCTGATAGGCTTTCTGTGCAGCTGCCTGATGAGGTATTGTTCTGACTTTATAAGGTGCAACTTGGCCTGTCAGGAATGTTTTACTTTAAGACTTTACAAGCTGTTAAAATCACTCACTGTAGCCCAATACCAAGTGACAACACTGAAACAGCATTTGATTTTGCAGTCCAGGCATTATCAGTGATCAATACTGATCAATAATGCAGTCCGCAGCTTGTGCAATGCAATTCTGAAACTCTAACAATGGAGACTGTTTTTAGTTGGCATAAGTATAAACTGCAAGGTTGCTACCCTCTCATACCTTTGGTTTTATTTAACAGACCAAACAGCCTGAGGTGCCTACCACTATGATTCAATACACCAAACTCCAAAAATGCCACAGACTGAAAAAAGATCTCTAAATTTGAATCAAAACCTTCCTACTGTTTCAAGAAAGCACAAAAATTACCAGCTTCACTAATGTTCTGTTTTTAGGGCGGTATATATTTTTCTATCCCGCAGGTGGAAGAAATAAGTCAAATAATAAATTATGCATTTTGTTAGCCAAAACCTGGCAAAGCAGACAAAAAGAAACTGATATTATTCATACAGACACACAATTACGGCACACACACACACACACCATGTCTAGGCTGGTGCCTGACATCATTAACCATAAAGTTAAAGAGTGTCCCAATTAGCTCACGGCTGTAGGGGAACCTCAGTGTTACTCTGTGGTGACTCCCCACTCATTAACCTTTTAGAAAAGGGCCAGACAGATTTGCACACACTTGCACACACCAAGGAAAATTGTGACCATGGGTATCTAGGCATGTACACACATTAACAAACACATTAATTCTTCACATACACATAGGGGTTGAGTCCTCATTACAGCAAATCATTTGGATTTCGGTGATTTCTCACTCCAGTCAGGGCAACTGTTTCAATGTAACAGAGACTCTCAATTCAGGTTGAAGGTGCCTGTCTATAATTTTAACTAAGGTAGTAGTCGACCAGCAACTCCCAAGTTCTGCAAGGTAAAATTATTGTTTTGTTGAAGGAGTCTGGTACCTGTGAAGGGAATAGTTTGTTATGGCAGCTCTAGTTCCTCATCACAAAGAACAGTATTAGTATTTTATCAGTTCTTTGCTGTTCATGACTACAGACTTGTAGAGCCCCTAGTTTTACAGCAGAGTCTTACAGCAAAATTAAATGAGAGACAGGCTTATTATATTATAGTATTTATTCTACAGCCTTGGGCTATAACAAACATATTGTTATTGGCATATATGCTGTTTGAGCTGTGCCTGTATAAAATAGTTTGTGTGTTAAATAATAAAGAAAAAGATAATCAGGTATCACCTGGTTTGTTCAGTATAGCACCTCCAACCCCATTGTTTACAACACTCTAGCACTGTCTGCAGCATATGCAATAGAGTAGAATCACAGCTGTGCAGATGGAGTCAAGCTATGTCTTGGTGATAAGTTCCAAACTAGTTTGTGAAATACATTACTTAGAAGTTAATAAACAATGATCCTATCTTTCCAAAATTTCAATGCTCAAAAAAATTAAGTGAACACTTGATCTTCACAATATAACATAAAGTTAGTTAAACTTCATGGATATCAATCTGTCCCATTAGGAAGCATAAACCACTGGGAATCAGGTTCGGCTGCTTGTGTGCAAATGAAAGTGACAACAGGTGCACTTTAGAGGCAACAAAAAGACATCCCCAAAATGGGAATGGTTTTGCAGGTGGTGGCCACAAAACGTTACTTTCTCCTTATCCCTCCTGACTGATTTTTCTCTAGTTTTGCTTTTTGCTAGTGTCCTTGTAACTGCTGGTACCTGCAGCCCATTCATGTTGCACAGGTAGTGCAGCTCCTCCAGGATGGCACATGGCACACAGGTAGGCAGGTCCTGAATGACGAAGGCATGGATCTGAATCCATTTGAAAACCTCTGGGACGTTATGAATTGGTGCATTCAGTGCCGCCAAATAGCATTACAGACTTTCCAGGAGCTCACTGATGCCCTGATCCAGGTCTGGGAGGAGATCCCCCAGGACACCATTCACTCTCTCATCAGGAGCATGTCCACACATTGTCTCATGCTACCGGTAGTATGGTGATGGCTGTGGCTCAGGAGGTAGAGCGGGTCATCTACTGATTGGAAGGTTGGTGGTTTGATCCCTGGCCACTCCAGTCTACATGCCAAGGTATCCTTGGGCAAGATACTGAACCCCCAGTTGCCCCCGATGCGTTCATCGGTGTGTGAATGTTAGATAGATTGCACTTACAGTATAGAGGGAAGTGCTTGCATGAATGTATGTGTGAATGGGTGAATGAGGCATGTTGTATAAAGCGCTTTGAATGCTCGAGTAGAAAAGCGCTATATAAGAACCAGTCCATTTACAAGGGATAAGAAGAGAGCAATGGTCTGTGGCCACCACCTGCAAAACCATTCCCTTTTTTGGGGGTTGTCTTGCTGTTACCTTTTCAATGCACCTGTTGTCACTTTCATTTGCACCAAAGCAAGTGAAATGGATACACAATGGTTTATGCTTCCTAACTGGACAGAGTGATATCTCTGAAGTTTAACTAGCTGTTACCTTAAGTTTTTGAGCAGTATACGTCTAACATACTTCATAAGACACTTTATTAAAGCTTCCTATCAGACATTTTCAGTTCCTAAAAGTTCATATTGGGCCTAAAATTCCAATATCAGCTGGGCTCTAACTTAAGTTAGAGTAAATTTTAAGTCTGTTTAAGTTATACTTTTTTTGCATCTCAATCTCTGCATTTGACCAGTCATATAGTTACACAGGGAGGGAACACTTGAAAACTTCCACAAAGAAAACAAGAAATAGTCAAGCCCAAAGGTGGCCTTTATGAGTCATCTACTAGGGCTATATATGTATTCTGTTATTTTCTGCACTTTATTGAGGTAACTCATTATCTGATCCTGTCAGCCTATATTGTATTTTCCTAATAGAATTTGTTGTGGTTTTATTGTATTCTTTGACTACTGAGACTGTAAGTGTTGAATGGCTCCTAATTAAGGTGTACAGCAGTTACATCACCTTGGCAGAATACCTTTAATTCTCAGAGAGCATGTTCTTTTACAGCCTCTTTGTGTAGACTGTTTTATTGCTGGACAGGAGGTTACATTTGGAGACAAAAAATAACAGACAAAGTGGCTATAAACAGTGAACAAGAAGTTGAGAAAAATCAATTTAAACCAGGTTGGGATCCATTCTTATTTATCAGCACAATCCTCTCTTAACTGCAGATTATCCCCCTGCTTCTCTGTGGAGTATGACTTCAATTGGAAAAAGGTCAAGCGGGTTTGATTTTCACAGACGGACGGAGATTTTTATCAGAGGAGCTTGGAATGGCTATAAATAGGCTCAGTGACAAGAGCCAAACTGAGATCCCTGGGAATCCACAAAGCCAAACTTCTGGCAACCTGTCTGTTCAATATCCCTGACCTTCTGCCAGTTTACCACAGAGGAAAGATGAAAACTGTCACATGATAGTTATCGCTAACATTGCGGTGGTACAGGATCCTTTTTCTTTCTGGTAAATACCTTTTATCTTCTTCTGTGGCCCCTATTTCCTTGACTGTGATGGAATTTTTTTAACCACTTTGTTGGAAGGAGACCTAGAAGCAGAGGTGAGAATGAAAAGTTGCCTCTTTTGAGTTTAGGAGTTGTTTTGCCATACAAGAACAATACTGAAGTTAATCAGATGTGCATTTTGGCCACTTAGTGGCAAGAAGAAGCATTAACTCTTAGCAGAATGCTCTTATCATGCTTCATATACATTCCACTGACACATCCCAAAGTCAAAAAGACAGTAATGTTGGAGGTTGATGACTATCAAAGTCACACCTGCTAAATGCATTACTGCACTAAATGAGATGTTTCTTTAAGGATAACAAGAGAATGCACAAACAGCCAGTCCTGGGACAAACCTGGCCCAATTACATTTGAGATAATGGAGACTAGAAGGCATCTGTTTTGAGATAACAGATGGGATAGAGGTGAACAGAAAAGAGTAGAGGAGAGGCATGGTAGAGAAGTGTGTATTTGTTGGCTTACAAGCATACCTAGAAATGACAGTTTCTCATAATTTGTGGTACGTGTGTCATAGTCTGAGCATGAATTTGAGCACATCATTACAGATGAAATCTGACTGAAAAAAAAAATCTTATTTAAATATTAATTTCATATCTGGACCGACGGCAAATACTGTCTGCTTTCATTATGACAGGACGACACTATTAGTCAGGAAATTTCATGACGTGGGCATGCATGAAATAATTTCAAGATATAATAAAGAAAGGACCATGGGGCTCATACAGACATGTACAGACGTGATAAATTAAAACAAAACCAAGAATTAATAGTAAGGTGTTACGTGTAGAAATCCAAATGATTTTCAATACCGTAAACATTATAAATGTTCCTCTCTCTATTAAAATATGCTGCAAAAGTTCATTTACTACTGGTGTTACAGGCAGCAGCCAACATATATTGCCACGTATAACTTTATCTGACTTCTTCCAGCTACAAAAGCAGTTTATTAATAGCCACATGGCCAGCCTGCCACCAACACCCACACATCATCTCAGCCCACTGATGTGAATCTATGGAAGAAGAGCAGTTATTATCACACATTGGGGTTTCTGCCAGAAAAGTTGTCATGTCTGGGAACAACTGTGTAATAAGACACTTTTGTGACCATGTATATGAGATTTCTTTGGTTAATGTAAAACTATCCTTCCTGCCACAGATGCAACACAGTGCTGCATGTGCTCGTGATAGAAGATGGTAAATAAACACCCTGGTTTCTCATACTATGTTCAGCATGGAGAGAAGGTAACATAGGCTATACAAGCAGGAGAACACTGAATCACGGTTAACCCCGTTCACATACAGTAATGAACTCTACTCTATCAATTTTAGTGAACATAAGTGGACAGATATCAGTTGAACAAGTGAACAAGTAACAAGTAACAGTATTTTTAAAAAGAGTTTTAAGTCATAGCATTTACCTAAGCATCCCCTGGTGTAAACATGCTACGATGACTTCTGTTGCAGCAACTAGGTTTTTGTGGTTTTAAATTTTCTTTAAATAAATGGGATCATACTGTAGACCCCGGTGGCATGTCTGAAAGTTAAAAAGATATGACAAGTATAGTAGTCCCATTGCAGGCTATCTGGTCCCCATACAACCATAGCAAGAGCCTGGTTCACATTGCCGGCAATAAGTCGGATTCTTTCCTGGTGAGGGTTTTACTCCCCACTTTGTCACTGATTCTGTTCATAATTTTTATAGACACAATTTCTGGTCTCAGCCAAGAGGTGGAGGGTGTCAGGTTCAGTGGTCTCAGAATCTCATCTCTGCTTTTGCAGATGATGCGGTTCTGTTGGCTTCATGGAGCGATGACCTCCAGCTTGGTCAGGGGTGGTTAGCAGTTAGATTGTGACGCGAGTTGCTGCCCCAAGTGGACGAATTTAAATATCTTGAGGCCTTATTCACAAGTGAGGGAAGGAGTGGAGATTGATGGATGGACTGGTGCAGTGTCTGCACTAATGCTGATGCTGTAGCAGTCTGATGTGATGAAAAGAGAGCTAAGCATGATAGTAAAGCTGTCTATTTACCGGTTGATCTAGATCACTACCTTCAATTATGGTAACAGACTTTGAGTAGTGACCAAAATAATGAGATCGCAGGTACAATCGGCAGAAGGGTGGCTGGGTTCTCCCTTAGAGATAGGGTGAGGAGCTTGGTCTTTCGTGAGGGGCTCAGAGTAGAGCTGCTACCCCGCACATTGAAAAGGAACCAGTTGAGGTGATTCGGGCATCTAACTATGATGCCTCCAGGGGACCTTAGCTGAGGTGTTTTGGGTATGTCCTGCCAGGAGGAGACGCAGGGGCAGACGCAGGAGAGATTACATCTCTTAGCTGGCTTGGGAATGCCTTGGTGTCCCCCCAGAAGAGCTGGAGGAGGTGGCGGGGGAGGGGGAGTCTGTGCATGTCTGCTGAGACTGCTTCCTCTGTGACCTGAAGCCAGATAAGCTGTAGAAAAAGGATGGATGGATAGTATATCCCAAGCTATATATGGACATTCTTTTTAGTACAAAAATAAATTTTACCTCATTGTTTTGTGCTGATGTTAGTTTCCAATGACAGTAAGATGAATAAGATGGTCACTTTTCTGGCCCCTGTAGTATAACTGTGGATAAATATAATTTGAAGTGCCTGTGCTCTGATTTATCTGTTTTGCTGCATGAGGTAAAAACTATTGAGAATGAGATTCAGTCCAGAATTCATTTTGTTATTTTACTTTCCAAATATCATAAATTGTTAAAATCCACCCCATTACACCCTTAAATCAGTAAAAAAAAAAAAAAAAAATTGTAATTTTTTTATTTTTTG
>VUQI01062047.1:15193-27571 GCA_015106735.1 Paratilapia polleni
CCTTAAATCAAAAAAAAAAAAAAAAAAAAAGTGTAATTTCCTATAGTTTGGTTCAATTCTATTTCAGTCCTAATAAATCTCAGGCAGAAAACATCCAAGACCTAGAGTTTAAGGTGTCTGTTTTTGAGTGATTTGCTGAAGTCACGTTTTCACTAAATTGTGAGAAATGATTTAACTCAGCAGCAATTTGACCAAAGAATAAGAAACACTTCACATTTTGGTACTTGACAGAATTTTTCTAGAACAAAGGCATCTCACTATTAAAAAAGCATTTAGCTTTGATAGCCAACCATAGTTAAAGGTTTGGATACTGAAGCACACAGTCAGGTATCCTCACATGTTGCCCTGCTTTGAAACAACAACCCTGCAGCTCCTCAATCTCCTGTTAAATCTCGTCTCTTTTTTTTTCCTGCTCCTCTGAGCTCATCCCACTAAACGCTTTTGTAGAGCACACAATATAACCTCTTTTTATCTCCTTTCGCTCTCTTGCATTCTTCTAAAATGCTATTGTATGACACACAATAAGATCTGCTCGCTTTCCTTCTGTCTCTGTCACCCTCCTAATCACTATTGTGTTGCAGACAATGGAGCAGCAGCCTCCTCTAAACAGCAATGGCATGGCTGACTGTCAACCCATTCAGCAACACACACAAACTGACAATGACATTTCATTTAGGGACTAAGTGTGTGTATTTCTGTTTGTCGATGGGTTGCTACAGCATACCGTTAGCTCTTCCTAATGCTATGATTTGATTCCATACGTCCCTTATCTCTTTTCATCTATCCCTCTGTACACTGAATACAGGTGTGGGTATTTGTTGCCACCTACTGTGCTTCCATCTGCTCTCTGGATTCTTACACTTTGCTCTCTCACACACAAACGTGCCGCATTTTGCTCAGAGCTGGTGCAAGACTCATCAGGGCAAAATTTTTTCCATAAAGTGAAAACAGGTAAAGAGAAGGCGGGTGCTATTTTAGACAGAGATACTCTGTGATAATATAATGTCACATGGAAGGAGAGACTTGTGTATTATTCTTCTGCCTTTATCTGTTAAGAGTTACTGAGTCAAGTGCACAGCACTTAGATAAAAGTGGACAGTGAACCTTATGCCAATATTTTGGGCTACACTAACATACAGTACTGTGCAAAAGTCACATGTCATTTCTTTATCTTTTGCTAGGAAAATGGGAAATAGGTGCTGCAATTTATTGTGCAAACATAAATGGAAATACAGTATATAAGGCAAAAAGAGTACAGTTCTAACAAGCTAGAAAGTGAATATTTGGTATGACCACCTTTATTCTTCAACACAGTCTGAACTCTCTTAGGCAAGCATTCTTGTAATTTCTTTAAGTAGTCTTCAGGAATAGTTCTCCAGGCTTCTTGAAGGACATTCAAACCTCTTCTTTGGATGTCGGCTGCTTTTTGTACCATTCTCTGTCAAGATGATCCTCCACTGCTTCAATAATGATGAGGTCCAGGCTCTGGGGAGGCCAATCCATGACTGATAGTGTTCCACTGTATGTTTTTCTATCCAGGTATGTTTTTACTGCATTGGCAGTGTGTTTGGGATCATTGTCATGCTGAATTCTTAAGCACATCATTTTCAGATACTGTTCATCTGCTGTGGATATTTTTTTTTTAGGCCTGCCACTACCTCTTTTGTCCTTTGCTGGTTCTTTGGGTTCTGAACTGCTGCTTGAATGAATAATAATTGATGGAAATCAAATTAATTTGGCTTGTTTTAATTTTTGAACAGAATCCAGTCAAGGTTTTGTTTGTTTTGGTGCTGACTTACTGTGTTTAGTGTCAAGTTGTAGCTTGGAGTTTGGGATCACTGGAGTTTGGGGTGGCTGTCGCTCAGGAGGTAAAGCGGATCATCTACTAATCAGAAGGTTGGTGGTTCGATCCCTGGCTACTCTAGTCTGGATGCCAAAGTATCCATGTGGAAGATACTGAACCCCGAGTTGCCCCTGATGCGTTCATGGGAGTGTGAATGTTAGGTAAGAACCAGTCCATTTACCATTTATATCATAGCTTACACTTAAGTGCTAAATTGGAAACCTTTTAACTGCTGTTGCTTGGTGGCTCAACATCTAGCTGCCAGTGTAGGGCTCTACCTGCACACTTATTTTTATGGACAAATTTGCCCCTAAATGAATATATTTAGAGGTACAGATAATTAGTATGCTGGTGGCTGTACTGCTTTAATGTCACAATTTATAATTAATTTTAATATCATGGTTTTATAGGCAATGGGGAATTACTGGTGGCCAAAGAAAGAAGAAATGCGAGAGGCTTGTCGGCAGTAGCTAGTGGGAGCTGTTTTCCACCAGTAGCCCTTAATGTGTTTGTTCTTTTGCATTTTTAGACTGGTTTGATATCTGAGGACTGAAGATCAGGCAGTGAGTGAGGACCCGTTAAGAAAAGCTATAAAAAGAAAAAAAAAGAAGGGAAGGTGACCATGAATTACACACAGTCTTCTGTGAGTGTGTGTGTCCTCTGAGCTTTTGTATCCTGTGTGTGTAGTTTTGTGTGTGTGTAAGTCCATGAGAGATGAAAAGACAGAGGGAGAGAGGGTCCAGATGAAGGGATTATATCTCAACAAACTGTCCAAACAATTGTTCCCATCGCTGTGCCTCTAACAATCGCATTTGGCCTGAGAGTCAACTGCTCAGGGAGCTTTCATGTCTCTGTGTGTGTGTTTGATACAGATTTGCTCTGATACACAGACACATATAAACATTGAGAGACCTTGAGAATAGTTCCTGTTGAGATAAAAAGTGCAGTTTGTGAAAAGATAATCATACTGTATATCGCACTGCCAATTCATGGAGGCTTTTACCCTCTTTTTTGAGCAGTTGGCTTTCGGTATATGTTTCCCAGAACAATGTGCTTTACAGTTCCGTTTATGCTGAACAGAAGAGCTGCTTACACAGCATCAATCACCAACACGACGAAACTGATGCTAAGGAGTGACACCAACCCAGACTTCATCAACAGAAAACTCAACAAAGTTACTTTGAGCTCTCAAAAGTGTGGTGCAGACACTAAATCAAAGCACCTGCAATGCTCCAATTCATACAGGTAGTTTATTTTGAATGATATTTACCAGCTTTTGAAGAAACTCAGCATTAGCGTTTGGACAAAATATTGACATGACTATTGAATCGCATCCTCTAGGATTATGCTGCCAAATAAATGACACCCACTCCCCCATCCCAAGCTGACTTACCTCTTTAACTTAAAGTGCTCATGACTCTTCATGGTGACACATCGTGGAAATTAACTAACTTGCGGTGAAGAAGGAGTAACTTGCTGGGGAAAAATGGTAAACAGTGAGGGAATGCAGTGTCATGCTGTATTATGGATGACTGTCTTGCATGTATTGATTACTGCAGACTTGTTATATTGTGATGTCATCATTACCATGTGCAGTGCATTAGGATAGTGTCCTGTTGTCAGTGTCTCTCTGATTCCCCAAGAGGCAACCTCCAGAGCTGAAAAATGAAGCCAACACAGAAGTGGCAAAACCTGCAGTTCCTTTAGTGGCCACTTGAGGCTGGCTTCAAAAGGGAGTCAATCCCCATAGACTCCCGTGTTAAAATGCCCAAATTTACAGCACTGAAAAGGATGTTTACAGCTTGGTACAGTTTTGGCCTCTGTGGATAGTTTCCCCTCATAACAACTCTGAGTGGACTGAATTTTTTATAACTCTTCCACCTGGATAATTGCGTCAGAAGCACTGTTGTGCTGACAGGCGACACAGGGAGCTAGATCTGATAGGAGTCTGCTAGGCCTCATCCACTACTTTGAGTCAGTAAACTGGACCTCTCCACCGTGTTTGTCCTGCTGGAACCTTTTGCAGCATTTTTAATGGATTATCTGACTAATACTTTTAATTGCTGCATGGTACAGACCATCCCAGAAATTTTGGTGAGTGAAATTCTAGTGTTTTGCTAGTTTGTTACTTGGCACTAATTAGCCGATATATGTGTACAGTTTATGAATGCTACCTGCTAACAAAGCTACACTGTAAATAAAAATTCTATTAAAAAAACATAAAAGAAAATCTACTGGTAATTTTCTGCCAGTACATTATCTTTTTTTTTTTTTGGAAAATGGTAAAATTAAATGTGTGTTTAAAAAATATGCAAAAAACTCTGTAAAAAAATGAATACGGAACACTCCTTAATTTTAAGACGGTACATTGTGCTGTATTTTTATGGATTTTTTATTTTACTGTGTAGCTGGCATTAGCTGATAAAATAGCACTCGACCCTTTCATTGAGTGCAAGATGGCACGCACCTAGGTAGACCCTTTTAATTTTAATGGATTTGGTAGCCCTTTACCATTTTTTTCATCATTTTTTCACCAGCATTTTCCAGTACAGTTCAATTTAAGACCTTCAACTTCATGATGCTGTATCCACATATTCTCTGGTAGTACTGCTAAGCTGTGTACACACTTGAAGGGATTCAGAGTGGTGTGGTGACCAGAGACCATAGAAAATGGCAACTTCAAACTACTATGTGCGAAATAACCGCAGGCAACGGATAGTGGGCAGTGCCCGAGATAAACTTTTCTCAACTTTCTGAAGCCACTGCCAGTGAGAGTGATGAATACTGTTGATAGACATATGACCTGGTAGTAAATACATTAGAAGGTAGGTGAGCTTCAAAGTGATGTGCGACGAGTGAATCGCTTCCAGTGTGTATACAGCTTTACTTTCATTGGATTGTCACCACAGCAATGAAGAAAATAGTACTTACTTACAGTCTGCTTATGTTAGAATGTTGCCTTCTAACATGTGCTTAATGTTGTAAAAGGGTATATTTTAAGATAAACTGTGATCTTTTCCTCAACCTAAGTGACTTGGTGCTGAAATCGAACTTGACTTTAATTAATGACATCATAAACAAAAGTCTAAAAGCAGCACATCCACAGGGGACATAAACTCCAGTCACTCCTCCAACCTCTTAAATGTGGAATTTTGTTTTTTTTTTCTTTATCATCCAGCAAGATGCTATTTTCTCATACTATTCAGCACACTGCAAAAATATGCTAAAGGGGCACCCAGTGCATTAAATTTGACCACAAGGGGTCCTAACCAAATCTCAGCAGGGACTGAATAATGACTACCCTTCTTGTTGGTACTTCAAGCCACTTTTTTTCTGCTTCATTTACTATTATTTCTGCTATATCCAGAATTTCTTCGGAAATCCTACCTTTCTACTGTTAGCTTTTATTTTTGGAATATTATGCATTCTTGTGTTTTCCAGTAATTCTCTCCTTTACTTACTCTATATTTTTTCAGGAAACTTACAGTTATTTCTTCTTCATTATTAAGCTTTCTGCATAAATTGAAGGATGTAGAACCATTCTAGAACCTATTTTTTTTGTGTAGATAAAAATCTGACTTTATCTGGCCAGTTGCTGTGCTCACCAAATATGTCCTCACCTTATCTGATAGGCCTGGCCAGTCAGCAGAGTCTAAAGGTACAGGCCTGATATTCTCACTTATTGAAGGCTCAGGCTGTACTTGAGAATAAGTATCTACAGTCTGCAGAGATCTACAAGTAGCACAGAGAGTAGGGCAGAATGTGACTGCTCTTTAACCTGCATGTGGATCCATAAATTATGTATTTTGGGAGGCGAATGTATGTGTATGTTCTTTCTGTGGAAACATTTAAAATCTGAGAAATTAAAAATGTATGAATAACACAGTTCATAAAGTAAGACAAAGATCAGCTTTGCAACGTATTTATGAAACAGGAAACACATTTGGCATGGTGGTTAGGGCTCAAGGATAAACACAAAATATATTTTTGAATAACACGATTACAGAGAAATCTTCTTTACAAGAAAAATCCATGGTTATGTAGAAGTGTTAAAGCAGGCAGAAATCCCCCAAGAAAGTAAACATTTAAAATTTGTGTAGTGTATGTACTTGTCCCTACAGCATGGTGATAAGTTATATTTAAATTTGTACATTACAGTGAACAAAGTAACCACAGTTATTATCACCTCACTATTAAAATGTGCTAAAACTGTTGAAAATACTGAATGAGAAAAAGGGATCCTCAAACCTGCGCAGTTTAGATTTAGTTAGATAATTTTTAGAGGTGTTTTGCATGGGAATCTATAGTTTCACTCCCGTTAGAACACTTTTACAAGCAATTTGATGAGTACCAGTTTTTAACAAACTAAATATTTGGTCTGATTTAATAAAATTAATAACACGTTATGATGTGCAATGGGCACACCACTTAGACACCACTTAAAAGCCATTTGTCTCAGGTTAAAATATTTTTTCTTACTCCTGTTAAACTGCTTACATTTAAAAATGGGCAAAGCTCATTTGAATCATCAAAATATTTTGAGATATATATTAAGACTTATCTGGCCAGCATACCCAAGGGCAGAATATTATATTACTTTATATATTACTCAGTTCACAGAGCACACAGTACACTGTGACCATTGCATAATTTGATTGCGTAAAATACCTGTTCTGTCATGCATCACAAGTATGATTCAAAAGCACTTTGTGTCTGTTTTCTGGTGGATGTGTGTTTGTATCTGACAGGTTGCATGTGAGGCTAAGATAGCAGAGCTGAGGCCGTATGATTTTACTTTAGATGACTGTTGGCTGTATAGGACTCCAGCACACAATAGTTTTCACTGCCTATTAGTGTCAAAGAGAAAGAGGCAAGAGAAACACATAGGAGGAAGTTAAGACAGGCTGCTGAGAAAGGTGGGTGTGGAAAATGAATGGCAGAGGTTGAGTCACAGAGTGAAAAGAGTATTTCTGTATCTGATTTCATTTACTCTCTATATTCTAGTAAATGCTTTATGGTATGGATTGGACATGCTTTTGTTTAAACTGCAGTTAAATAGGCAGAGATCATTTGTAAGAAAAGAACACTATAACACTACAGTTACAAAATTTAAGTATTTTTGCTGATTAGAATCCGATGAGAGGCGACATCGCAGAGCAGAATCCCAAATGAAGGTGGCACACAGTGACTGAACCTCCTGAAGTCTGCACACTGGTGGTGGTGAAACAGAGTAAGCAGGTGCCTCATGGAAGCGATGCAAGAGACATCTTAGACAACCTGGATGAGGTGGAGGTGGAGATGGAGAGGAGGAGGCTTGCACGACAGAAGGCCTAAAAGAGAAAGTGACAAATCACAATGAATTTAAAGAACTAAGGGGCGGTTGGCTTGGAGAACATGGGCGGATAAATTATTGGACAAGAGTTATGAATTTGTGAGACGAATTTGTCAGCGTGAGAAAATGTCCTCATCAAATGGCGTATGCATAAAAAGTAATTTATGGTTCATACTGAACCAAAGTAGCAATATAATTTGGATATTCCATTCATTACTCATTAATTTAAAGTGACCTTTGTCCTGCTATGAAAAAGCATTAACTCGGTTTGCCCAAAATATATGGAAAATGCAAATGTATTCATTACAGAAAAATTAAATTCAAACTTCTTTACAACATTTTCTTTTGTTGCTATTCACAAATGTGAATAGTTGCTATGTGCAGCATTAAAGATGAAAGTGTTTTGGATAAAATCTAATTACATAAACACTTATCACTGCAGGGCTTTTCTTCAGGCGGTTTGTGAAACCAGCTGCTGTTTGTTGCTATTAAATTTTTACTACCCTCAAACAAAGTAAAAATGCAGTGGTGAAATCATTCAGACGTCTGTCACTTTATAGCCTGAAACCCATTAATCACCACAAAAAGAGCACTGTAACTAATAATGTAGCTTGTTTTCTGACAGTAGAGTTAGAAGTAATGCAAACTGTTTTCCTCTTTTCCCTGATGTGACTTGATTATCTTTTTAATCTTGGTCATATTATTCCTTCCTTTACATTGCTCATTTTCTTAATTTCCCCTTTGTGTCTTGCAGTCAATATCTGCAAATTTAATACATGTAAAATTTCTTTCAGCTTTAAATTTGCATCTTTCTTCTGTGCATAACTGAAATATTACACATATAGCATACACATAGATGGATATTCTTGCTTTTTGTTCTTACTTCCGCCACACCTTCCACATTAAAACCCCACATGGCCATAATGACTATGGGAAATTGACAGCAGAGTAAAGTTCATTAGCCATCTTAGCTGATATTTAGGGTGATGTTAGCTGCAGGTTAAGAAATACATTTAATTTCATGGCTCATTAACCTAATGGTGGCTGTATTGTCCTCCCTCTCTATAGTCTGCCTCAGCTGATGATTTAATTTATGCACATTTTTGAAAGATAGCCAGACCCACACTGTGAAATATTGCATCTACAGTTATGTAAACATAACAAATGAATTACTTTGGGGTTGTCATTTTAATGTAAAAGGGCTGTTGAGTTGTGTTGCAGATATCTGAGTGTATACCTAAAACCTGACTTTTAACATATTAGCTTATCATAAATCCATTATTGTAGCCGAACAGGAATGTTAATGTCTTGGTGTAGGTAAAGTTTTGATCCATAAATTGCCTTCCAGCCAGACGCAGATTGTTCAATAAAAGTAAATTCAGTCAGTTTTTTTATTCGAGTAATCTATTCATGCTACTTTCATTTACTTGTTCCTAACGAAGCATCAAATATACTTCTAAAAATTAAAAGAAAATGTCTATATGTATCAATGCATAAAATCTTATTAGCTTTACAACTTGTGTATATATGACATCTGCTGTGTCCCACTTCTGAAAACCAACCAATCTAAATACTGTGTGAAATGTTGCAGAATATATTTGACGTGTAATGCTCTTCAGGAAAGAAAAACATGCTTTCAAACAAATATGATGGATGGAATTTTCAAACATAAAGGTGCGACGCATGCAGGACAAGGGGATGATGTTGTTTGATGACGTTTTTTCTGTTTGCATCATAGTGCAACTCACCAGGCATATGACCCTCAGTCTGACATTCCTCCAGTTTATATGTATCCATCTGTCTGTCTGTCCATCTTACAGTCTGATGCAGATGATACAAAGGATTTATAAGAACCATTTTGCAAAGTGTGACATGTAATAATGTTACATTGTCACAGAGTCTTGCTTCACCTTGTTACGCACCGGCCTAGGGGAAACCTGAGCAGAACATAAACATAACTCCCCTGTTCCCTGCTCTGAAGGAAGGGCCAGTGCCACATCAAAATTTGCATTTCAGAACAGATTTGTTTATTTTTTTCAGGTAGATAATGTCAGGGTGGGCATGACTAAAGCAAAAAGAAAAACACAAAAAAAGTCCCCCAAACACTAACTAACCTATCACCAAGCTGTACACAGCACAGTCTGGTTGGGAGTCGGGAAGAAGGCAGAGCTGAAAACTGGTCTGGTCAGTCTCCAATTTAAAGGAGGCGCCCTTAGCTTTCATCCACTGGCCAGCTGCTACCTAGAGCTTACATAATGGGAAAATACAGAGCAGGATGAACAGCACCACCCTCAGGCAGGGAGGAGTGAAAACAATAACACAAAATACAAATTATCACCTTGGTCAGAACAACCTCTTGGCATCTAAGATTCATGGAAACACTTCACTGTTTGTGCCAATAATTTGTAAAAAAAAAAACAACAAAACTTTGATATTTGAAAAATGATTTTAAATTATTGGTATCACAAGTTAATTTAGGAGCAATTCTCCTTTCAATCAATTCAAGAGGATCACTTATTTTAAGCTGTTCCATGTGTATCAAGCTATAGCCCTCTGAATAGCAATATAAAATATACCAAGAAGTTAGACTATGCCACGCGTGGCATGTAAAGCATCTCATTTCTTACAACATTAAATCCAGTATGCGACACTTGCATTCTGTGAACTCGAGAAAAAGACTATGTACACCATGGGGTATTTCGTTTGCTCAGTTTTATAGACAAACAATAACATTATTAACCCATTAAAATCCGAAGCAAAAAATATCTTGTTTTTTTTTTTTTTACTGTAAAATGCTAATATAATGAGCGTTCTTGTATCTTGCTGTCATAAAAAAGTGTCTTTGTCATTACTGTGTATGTTCAGTTTGTAATTAGAATTTAAATAGAACGTTTAAAAAGGAAGTCAAGTTTTACTGGTTCATTTAACTGTAATTTTAGCTATAATATGTGTCTGTACATGTATTTTTTTTGTCACAGTGGGTTGTTACACTTTGAATTTTCACTAAGGAACCATCTCAAGATGTTTTTTTTCACCTCTTCTCTTCCTGCTTCAGTTTCTCAAGAAACTAGAGCTGCAACAATACTCAAACCTCATGTAATCATCATACATTGCCACAAAGCACTAGTTATCTATTTTCAGTAGCTGTTTGAATTGTTTTGATAGCTTAAACAGGTGAAGATGTACAGTACAAAATAAGTCTGGTTTGTTGTTTTGGTGACAGCCCTCTTCACAGCATGCTGCTATTATTGCCTGACCCATATCATGTTCTGTTTGTGTACTTTCAGCAGTATTTTCAGTCATTTTGAGGACTAACTGGTTATTTTGATGGTTAAATAGTTAATACAAAGGTAGATAGGCTGGATGTGTTGGTGGCAGCATCAGGTCTCATTGGGTTAGCAATTTTTGGAATCTGTAAATTGATTAAAAACCAGCCAAGTCTCAGTTTCAATATTTTTATATAATCATGTAAAGTACAGTATATACAGTATGTATGTGTGCAAGAAGAACACGTGGAGCAGATTTTAAGGGAAGAAGCATGTTTTATTCATGTAAACTGGTTTCTACAATTTACCTTTCATGCGTACTTCCTCAGCCATTCAGCATCATCCAGGCAAACTATCTTCCACATTTACATTCAGACTCTACTATGCCTATCTCTCCTCAGTGCTGTCCTGAAGGCATACTCAACATTCATCCCAAAATCATGAAATGATGGTCTAGCGAGTAGTTACTTATCACTGTGAGGAGTGCAGCAATCGCAGGTATTAAGGGAACATTAGCTGCTCACCTATTTGAGGTGTGTGTCTGCATGTGAGAAATGCTGACTGCAAGTCTAGCAAAGGTGAGCTCCCTAGATCAAATTCAAATGTTAAACGATACACACACACAGGTGAGGTACCATACAAATGTTTCTAATAAGCAGCACCACTGGGCCAGATCCTATTTGTTAAACCCTTGGGTGCTGGCTGCCAGACGGGGAGTAACCTGCTGAGCTCACACTTCTGAAGTGCAGACATACACACATACACAAACTTCCCAGCCATCTGTTTGTCAGTGGAGTGTGACAGTAGTTTAAATAGACTTAAAATTTACAGTAGCCTACCTTTACTTACATTTTGTCAGGTTTGCTGCCTGCAGTAACAAATCCCTATCCTGAATCTTCCACTATATTTACTTACATTACATTTTTCTATTCCACTGGAATTCTATCCTTACTTGCTTAAAAGTGTATCCACAGGAATATATTTAAAAAAAATGCAACAGCAGAATATAGCTCAGTCCCTACCAGAGGGAGGTAATATATTTTAAATTAGTGTTATGATATTAATGAGAATATTGTTCAGAAACGGATGATTACAGTACATTACATTACAGTCCTGACCAGTATTTTGCATCACGTATGAAAAAAGCCAAAGGTTCTTTTGTTTAAAACAAAACGAAAAGCAAACAAATAAACGGTGTTAGGTGTATGCTTTATTGTACATTTTTCAGTAATACAGTAATGCATTCCTGTACTAAATTCAGTAATCACATTACAGTTACACTTATGTCATTAGTTGCATTACAGCGGTTCTTCACATATCTGCACATATCTAGATAGGAAGAAAAAAAAACCTTTTTCTTCCTGTGCACTGGGCTACAATCAGCTTGTGTGTAGGGAGGAGGAAAACAGCTATTGAGGAGTAGAGATATGGACAATGCAATGCAAACTGCATCCAGGACAAACAGCTGCATTATACTGCTAACACATCATCCACTCTTTTCTTTGCAAAATATCTGCACAGACAGCATGCTAACACAAAGCTAACAAAGAACCCAGAATGATGATGAAGCTGAGTGTATGCCGACCCCAGCCCAGCAGCCAGAGCCTGATCTTCAACAGGTAACAAAAGCAGTGATGAGCAGTATGGCTTGTACCCTCCATTTCTACCTCTATATGTTTCTACAGCAGAATCACAGTGGCAATCGCCTTGAAATCTCTTCAGGCCGGTTTTCGACTTTGCTTTCTGTTGTTGGCTTTGTGCTCATACTTAAACACTAAAAGAAAGATTGTATGTGTGTCCTCATTGTGTCAGTGTGTGGGACTGTAGCTTAAAGCTTATATTATAAATTATATTATAATCTATAATACTCTATAATTATATTATAAATGATAATTATGTGACAATGCATTTCAGGCCACATTGTAACAAGTAGTGTA
>VUQI01062048.1:13129-26796 GCA_015106735.1 Paratilapia polleni
GATGACTAAATGTTCAGGATTAGTCATTAAGCTAACACTAATGTTAGCCTGCTGTTATCAGAGAATGGTAAGATTAACATCAAAGGGTTATTCCACATTACCTGGATTATATCTATATTCAAAATGTACAAGGGATGAGTTATCATATATTCATTTCAGAGGATGAGCCACAGGGGTGTGCAGCCTTGGTGTTCTCCCACCTGAAGCTGAGCACTGACTGGCTTTTCCCAGCAGAGGAACATCCAGCATGCAGCAGCAGCTTATTTAAACTATATATTAATCTTCGTAGGCTACTGTATAGTGTCTGTAATTGGTAAATGTATGTTTGCTAGCTGAGGGGTGACGAGCCTGTTCTGTTTATATACATTAAAAAAAAGTGCTTATGTCCCAGTTTTCCACTAGCACTTGAATGCAGCTTACATTTGTGGATCTGTGCAAAGCTGTCAGTGTGAAAAGAGTCTCAAAACCCCACGTGGGCAAGTGACATGATTTGTGCGTATCAGGCAATTCATGCACATGCATTTAACATTCTGTAAGTGAGCGAAAAGAATGTCACAAATATGTTTAGACATTTGTATATACAGGAAGCTTTTTGAAAGTAAAAATGATCAGATTTTTGAAGCTGAACCTAAAGATTTGTGGGTAAATGATCAGTATTTATTCAGGCTTGGATATAGGCATTTGTAAAATTGTTTGACGTGTGTTCAAATTGCTTTGTATTTGTGTGTGGATTGGAGCATGTATTTTTTGAGTACTCAAACATTACATACAAATCATTAATTTATGCATGTGAATTATGTAACACACATTGCAACCCTTTTGAAATAAAATTCTCTCCATAACATTAACACACTAAAAGACCTACTTGCTAGTAATACATTCCCATCTGAACAAATAGTTCAGAAATATGGTATCCCTCGACAGGATTTTTTTCTACCTACAGACAAGGCACTATATACTGCACTGCACAACTTTAACTGATAATCCTGAAATGTCTCCTCTTGATAAATTGTTTTTTCAGACAGTTGGGAGGCTATCTAGTAGTCTGTTCTTTGAGGCTATACATTCTGTGCCACCTGTGATTTTACAAGGGCTTAGAGATAAATGGGAAAGGCACCTCACAATCAATGACAGGGAGTCGGAAGATATATGGAGATATGCCAATTCGGTTTCTGCTTGCAATTGTACCAAAACAGTAAAATTTAAGATTACACACAGAATGCGTGTATCTCCCAACGTTAAACATAATTTCAATCCTACTCTGTCATATAAGTCAGAAATTGGTACTCTAACTCACTGTCTCTGGTCATGCCATGTAAAGGTACTGGTGTAATGTATTATCAGAAATTGAAAAGATATCCATCCATCCATTTTCTTCCACTTATCCAGTTCTGGGTCACAGGGGGGCTGGAGCCTATCCCACCTGCTATAGGGCGAGAGGCAGGGTACACCATGGACAGGTTGCCAGTCTGTCGCAGGGCTAACAGAGAGACAACCATTCACACCTACAGCCAATTTAGAATCACCAATTAACCTAACCCCATGCATGTCTTTGGACTGTGGGAGGAAGCCAGAGTACCCTGAGAGAACCTACACAGACAGGGGGAGAACATGTCTGTGTGGGTTCATGCAAAGTCCACATAGAAAGGCCCCAGCCTGATGGTAGATTTGAACCCGCCACCGTGCTGCCCAGTTGAAAAGATATTAGGTTTGAAATTGGAGATGGACTGAGAGTCTATCATTTTAGGCCTCTCTGCTAGATGCATACCATTGTCTTGTATTCATACTTATGCTGCAAGGAAGAACATCTTACTGCAAAGGATCAGTGCCAAAGAACCAAGGGTTAAAGGCTGGCATAGGGTACTACTTGATTTGGTGCCATTAGAATACTTTACACACATATTACATTCAAAGTCAGAGCAGTTTTATAGATTATACATATTACTGTAATTTTTGGTGTTGTCTGTAAGAAACTGAGCCGATGTGATCTGTTTGTGATTTGTTTGTTTAAACAACATGTTTGTTTGTTTATGTGTTTTTGTTTTTGTTTTTTGTTCTTTTTTTAAGGTTTCATAATGGATCCATTTTTACTTGTTATTAAACCGAAAACAAATAATACATTCTGGAAAAACAAAAACAAAAACAAAAAAAAAACAAAACAAACAAAAAAAAAAAACCCAAAACCCACAGCTCCATACTATGTTATTATGATGAGAAGCCTTCAGTACAGAGCATGTGTGTGTTGGTTCACTTATGTGTGCACTTGGCTACAGCAGGGGTGTTTCACATGACGGAGCTAGTCACACATTTCTATAAGATTCTATTTGTGCCAGAATATTTTCATGTCCAGTGTCTTTTTTCAATTAACATGTTTTTTAAAAAATGCACTTTTTTAAGCTTTGAACTGTACTTCACCATCTGTTTATGAACCTTATTTCACAAACACATGGTGTGTGTCTATTGCTAACAAAACATTTGTCCATTTTAATACAACTTTGCTTCTGTGTAGTTCTGCACACTGTCTTGATGTGTTGATTGTGCTGTTTTGCATGTTATCCTCATGTGGACTGATTGTGCTGTTCTGTGTGCGATGAGCAGAACAGCAACCTTCACATTAATTAACACATTAAGTTAGCTAAATTAAGGTTGGTGAAAACAGTAAAGCATTTGGCAGCTAACGAGACTGATATTTCTGCCTGAGTTTATAAGAGAGCGATTGCATAGTTTCAGCCAATGAACATGATATGGCTTCAACTGACTACTAATGTTGCTTTGTGTCTGCTGGTTGTGGAAATGCTAAACTCTCTGTTAAGGTGATATCAGTGTTGCAGTATCAGCTAGTTTAGCTTCTACTAAGATACTGGTTTCATATGGTAGCAAGTTAATATTTGCATAGTATAATATCTACATCCACCACATTCTGGGGTTAATACACAATATATCCATTTGAAATATAACAGAATAAAAGTATAAAGTCCACACTGTTTGAGTAAATGCATTTATTTTCTCCACATCAGTTAGTTTCTGCTACCAAACATTCAAATTCTCTTCAAAGATAATCTGAAAAAAAGTTGTAACATGTTTTCTCCCTACCTGCTGATCAACATTCCAGACATTGTCTGGTTCATAAGTCTCTACCTACAGGATATAACTGACAAAGGGACATCAATCCTTATCCCTCTGCAGGTAACACAAGTTAAACATCCTGTTGTCATCCAGTGCAGGTGATTCTTTTCACTGCCTATCTTTGCCCACAGTTCTCAGAGGAGGGGGGGAATGAATGGATACATGAGACAATAAAACATCTTAACATGTTTGCCGCAGCTGGAAGAAGCCCCACTAGCCTGGAGGTGAAGGTATCCCCTACACAATAACACAAAGTATGGCAGCTGTTGAAAATAGTTTCATCACTGACTAATGCCTCTGTTGTTAGGGAGTTCCTGTTTGCAGTGAGTCTGTCTGGCATGCCTGCGGCATTATGTCAGAACCACAGCACTGTAAACAGTTCTCATTATTTCAGACAATGACAAAAGATATATAAAAAAGAACTGTTCTGGTACAAAAATAAATTACATACTATTCACTCTGAGAAACCCCATATATAGTACATTACATTCACACTATAGGCTATCAAGGCATCCCTCTATAACTTCATATATCCAACACCTGTTGAGCCTTTGAAATATGGAATACATTATTGTTTTCTATTTTTTATATTAATATGCTCCATGAAACAACTGTCTTCACATATCTTTCGAATACAAACCAAACCCCCGAACTGGTGACTATTAGATTACACTGTGACGTTATTGCCAACAGAACATCCATTAACATTACAGACAGTATTTGAGGCTCTCAGATGACATGGTGATGGAAGAAAAGCTGTAATCCTGGAATTACAAGGATTTCTGTATTGATTACTTCTAAAATGGGGTCTGATCTTCACTGTACTTTTCAAATCTTTATTGAACACAATGAGCAATAACTCACAGTGAAGGCTGGAAAAAGTTGTATGGAGTCAGGTGTTCCAATTGCAGAGATGAGGTGCCCCTTCCCATAAACAGTAGCATACAACTTTGAGCTATTGACAAAGTCTGCTCTTCTCAACAAAGACTGGGTGATGTGAACCATGCTTCAATCACAACAACTTTCACAGGATGATATAGGAAGCAGTACAAGGATGCATAAACCTGGACAAGACTGCAGAAGCAGGTCATCACATAAACCAATATAAGTTAAAAGGAGTGGTTGGCTTGCTAGGATAACACCAAAATGACACCATGAAAAACCCAAGAATAACAGCACAACTAAAACTATACAACTTGCTGCAATCTGTGTTTAAGTTCACGCTACAAGAAAAATCACTGAATAAGAATAGTGTTAATGGAAGGAAATCACTGCTCTCCAAAAAACATACAAAACAAAACATTGCTCTCTGAAAACTTTAGACAAAAGGTCCAAGCTTTTTGCCTGAAAAGCACAACACTGTGTTTGGAGGAAAAAAGACACTGCACACCAAAACCTCACCCCAGCTGTGAAGCATGGTGGAGAGCGCAACATGTTTTGTGGCTACCTTATTCATACCTCATTAAATTCATTTAAAATTTTACTGAGAATTTTTACAGGAAAATGTCAAACCAGCAGTCTATGACCTAAAGTTTAGGAAAGGTCGTCTCATGCAACAAGACAATGACCTACAAGTAAATCAAGAACAGAATGGCTGAATAAGAAGAAACTTCAAGTTTTGGAATGGCCAAATCACAGTTCTGACTTTAACCTAAATGGATTACTTAGGCATGACCTAAAGAGATTGTTCAACCAAGACAAAACAATTACTGATGAAATGAAATTCTTTCTCACTGTGAAAGTCTCAGTGAAGTTGTTACAGCTAAAAGCTCAATTCAGTAGTTCACTGATGTTTTCCAGCAGTGAGTGATTACTGTGTTCAGTAAAGAAATAAAATCAAACTGTCACAACTGTCAAACTGTTTGAGTGCTATTACTTTATCCAGATTTTGTTTATCTAAAATTATGAGTTGGGTAAAAATGAGAGCACATTTTATGTGAACAAAGTCCTGAACTATGTTATGTACAACAAATTAAAAAGTAAAAGCAGAAGTGTTTACTGTGTCAAAATAATCTAAATCTGGAGATAACTCTCTACTATTCATCTTTACTTTGACCTAGCCTGCCTCTTACATTTTTAATTATTATTTGCACACTTGTAATTCATACATAAACTCAATGGTGACAATAGTAGTCGCTGTTCTGAAGTTTTTCCTTTTCAGCTGTAAAAGCAGGTTTTAGTTGTCAGATTGTCTCCCAGAATTCATTTCCAGGAGTCCAGCCTTCCCCTGGTTTTTCCTCTGTTTACCACTGGGTGCAGATGTGTCCTTGTGTCCTGAATCATTCTGCTGTCTGGTGTAGCGCTTGCACTTGCAAGAGGTCACCACAGTTATCTTGTAGGTCCTAGAGCTCCCGTCGTGGCACTGCAGCTGGATCCGCTGGGTCCTGGTTCGGTCAATGACGCAGCGCCACTCCTGGGCATCGCGGCGGCTCCAGTGCCTCCCAGTGTAAGCACCACCAATCCAGTTGGGCAGCAGGTGGACTGGCAGACACTCCCCAGCACACACCAGCTCCTTAATGGGGTTGACACTGGTGCACTGGCCATCAGAGATGTACTTTGTAGACCTCAGCTCCCTGCAGCCCACCTGGCTCTGGTCGAGCCCTGAGACACGAAAACTCAGTTACAAACATGTATGGCTCATATCAGTCTTCTTCTTATTCTAAGAAATTGTCACAGCTAGAGGTGAGGTAGCAGAAAATAAAGGAGAAACTCTAAAGTCAATTTACAGGGAGATCTGTTTAACCTGTGCATTTTAAAAAATAAATATGTGAGGTGGAATCAGAAAGGGGTGGCACGGTGGTGTGGTGGTTAGTACTGTCACCTCACAGCAAAAAAATCCTGGATTTGAATCCACCAGCTGGCTGGGGGCTTTCTGTGTGGAGTTTGCACATTCTCTCTGTGTCTGCGTGGGTTCTCTGGCTTCCTCCCACAGTCCAAAGACATGCATGTTAGGTTAACTGGTGATTCTGAATTGGCTCTAGGTGTCAATGTGAGTATAAATGGTTGTCTATCTCTCTGTGTCAGCCCTGCCATAGACTGGTGACCTGTCCAGGGTGTACCCTGCGTCTCGCCCTACGACAACTGTTATAGGCTCCAGCCCAACCACAACTATGAATATGATAGGTGGAAGAAAATGAATGAATGAATGGAAGGACTCAGGAAGTGTGGCAAAGCAGCAAAACTTCAAAATTAGTTTTATTTTTGGCAAGTGGATGAAGTCACAGGGAGGCACAGTGGACAGTACAAGTGGTCACACTGGAACTTCCAGGAAGCTAAAAATAGTAGCAGAGCTGGAAGTACTCCTGAGGTGCACAAGAGGATGAGCTTGAAGGGGAGAGCAGTTAGTCAGAGTATTGATCTGAAATACTGCT
The DNA here is from genome assembly GCA_015106735.1 of Paratilapia polleni. Taxonomy (NCBI): domain Eukaryota; kingdom Metazoa; phylum Chordata; class Actinopteri; order Cichliformes; family Cichlidae; genus Paratilapia; species Paratilapia polleni. The sequence continues at coordinate 19,627 of VUQI01062048.1, forward strand.
ATTTGTTAACAAATTACTTACTAAAAATGGACGAGACTTACTTGTTTTCTCAAACTGAACCTTTCAGAGAACATACAATCTGAGAAGCTAGATTTTAACATGAGCCAAAGCTTAAATATTACATTCACATTAAACATGATTACTGCACAAAAGCATTTATTAAATTACATTTACAAGGAATTTAAAATTCCCTGTGTTCACTTAGGAACTAGTACTTTACTGTTAGCAGATTATAGGCAGATATTAAGGGATTCCTAAGAGCAACACTTGAGTTTTATTTCTTGCAAACTTCAAGTTGTTAGGAATGAACCTCATTTTCTATTCCACTTCCATTTGTACAATGACTTCATGAATTATTTAATTAATTTTGATGTGATAAGCTCTAATAACAGAATAGTGATTTAAAATTGCATAGCGCATATGGGCTGGGCACAGGAAAGGTGCAGGACACTCAAATAAACAGTCATTGCATCACTGCTGTCATATTAAATATGCACTCATTTTTCATGGTTGAATTTTGTTATTTATAATGATAAATCTATGCTAATGTTGTCTTATCCCATTCTTCATATTCATCTTCTAAAACATATTTAATTGCTGCTGTGTAATAAATGTACCATACAAATGAAACTGCCCTGACTAACATCTCTATGCAGAGGGCTAATAGGTGTTATTAAACTGTCTATTTGTTCATAGCATTTTTTAATTCTAAATATTTTCTTTATTTGGGTTTGGAATTTTTCATTTGATTGCTTTGTTTCCGTTAAAAATCAGTGAGATCTGAAGCCAAGCCAGGTGTTATATAACCTACTGCAGCACCAGTATGCACCTGCCATAGTCTGAGCAACAGGAACTGGGATTTCTTTGTTGGGTCCCAACTAGCCAAAGATAAATGAACCACCACAGCATGCTTTGTATTCAGTATAAGCATTTATCTCAAGTTTGATTATGAACAGAGCAGTTTTAAAACTGTATCATGATATTGGTAAGCAGTACTACTGCATAAATCCTGCCTCCCAACATGAATATATTGTAGCTATTTCACTTTGAATATTGTAAGATGACTTTTCACCCAGGGCTGGGTAATAACAGATTGCATCATCAGAATACAAAAAATAAGTAAATATTATCATTCCAGACTACTCTTGAAAAAGTTTTCAATTCGATTTTAGTTACACTGTCACATAATACTTTATTACATTTTCTATTACTTTACTTAATTTTATTACACTTTGCTTCCTGTCCTACTGTAACTAGTAGCCGTTTGACTCACCATCACGCGCAGCGTCAGGAGGCCGTCTCCCTCCGTTCCTCGCCTGGTTTGTGTCTTCATCAGCCGGCGGCTCCTGAGTGTCGAGGACCGGCTGAGGACTGATGGACTCCGTGGCGTTATTTTGAACAGCTGAGCTCGTGCACAGCAGCAGCAGGAGTTCGAGGAACCGGAATGCACTGACAGGACGGAGCATGACTGCACCTGACGGATCTGTGTGCGGCTGTTAGAGGCAATCTCACACCTGGTGGATGACTAACCTGCTGGAGCTGTGCTTTATATATCCTCCATGGCAGCGACATTTTATGAATGAGCTGAACACACCCTCCTGCGCGGCACCCTGCAGGGCTTCAGTGATGTCTGTTGCTTCTCTGGAAATTTACTTGTCTGTTCTTTAGGCTCGGACCTTCAGCACATTCATACAGAAATTACATAACAGACACAACATTAAAGTGACAAGTCTCAGCTTTAATCAGAACATATTTACATTAAGAAAGAAAGAATCGTGTCGGATGTAGAATCCATCCATCCATCCATCCATCCATCCATCAATTTTCTTAACCTTGCAGCATTTTCCACTTATTCCTGCACCACGAGAGGACCTCAGGTCCAGAACCTCAGAGGATTCAAGGCAAGCTGCAAACCTCCGGTAAACCTCAGAAACATGAAGGGCACACTGTAATTCACAAAAACATCCAAAACCCAACCAGATGAGTTGTGGAACAAACTCTCTGGACTGACGAAACAAAAAGCAGCCTTTACCACAATTATGGAAAGAGGATAGTCAATAGAAAAAGGGAGCAGCTCTTGAGCCAAAACACCACATGTATGGTTGCAAATGGAAGTGGTGTACATTTATTCATAGTCCTGCTGAGGTATACAGGCGGGTATTCTGTGTGACATTCAGAAAAATGCAGTGGAACTCACTAGACACCCTTTCATTATTCAGTGGGACAACAATCCTAAACATACTATGTGGCCAAAACAACCAAAGAGCTTTTCAGGTTGATGGGTTGTAATATTCTGGACTGTCTGTCTGCAATCAGCTGATCTCAATCTGAGTGAACTGCAGTCCACCTGTTAAAGATCAGAATAAAGACAGCTACAGCCAACAACAAGAAGAGCTAAAGTTGCCTAAGTTCCTGGAGAGCACTACCAGGGAAGATACAAATGGGCCCAAGAGTTCAGGCACTCACTGACTGCAAAATGCTTTCCACTAGATGACAAATATGATGATTTGGTTTAAATTCATGTCTGTCTGTTCAGTTGATTTTTAACCTGTAAACTTTGGGCATTATGTGTTCAAAGGACTATATCTCCCACACAGTTCTTTCCGTGAAATTAATGATGAAATGTTAAACTTAATGTAGCCTACCTTATTTTATGTTAAACTGAATGTACATATCTCTGGAACTGTCTCAGTACTTATGGTCTGGACTGTAGAGCTATCCTACTGACTGATTTTCACAGGCTATAAAGACATTTGTCTCCATCTAGTGGTGTATTATGCTTCAGTTTCAAGAAATATTCTGGTAATGTATACCAAAATATTATTGCTGATGTACAGAGATGTGACAAAAATCCTGAACCCACACCCCCACAGTGAGTGGATCAGATGGCTTTGTTATGCTGTTGGCATTTTGCTGCTATGGTTTGGGTCCACGGCAGGTTCACTGAATATCAATGCAAAGTTTTTTTGCATGATCACCTTTATGTGATGACAGTGCTTTCTTCCAGGTCAATTATCCTTTGACAGAATGCCACGAAGAACTTGTAGGATCTATACCGAAGAGCACTTTTCCTGTAATTTGTCACCTGTCTGTCTCTGATGAAAATGATATGAATTGTATGCTGTAACTTTGCAGATGTCAACCAATGGAATGCCTATGGGAGATTTTGACCGGTGTGTCAGACAGCACTATCCACCACCATAATTGAAAAACCAAATGAAGAAATATCTTTGGAAAGAATGATGCTCGTCCCTCTAGAGGAATTCAGAGACTTGGAGAATCAGTGCCAGGGCACACTGAAATCTGTTTGAGCAGCATGTGGTGGTCCACCACCTTACTAAGACACTTTGAGCCTGTTTCTCAAACATGGATTAAGCCTAGAAATAGCCTAAAAGAAAAATTTAGTGTCAGTCTCCGTTTAAAAATGGTTTTAGTCAAGGACAAGACTTAATCCCTGTCTAGGAAACTTAGACTTAAACTTATATTGGTTTTTCCTTTAATGTGTCCCATGTCTGTGTCTAACTACATGTAAATATTTATAAAAATGAACCTGTGATTTAATGTCAGAGCTGTCTTTAAAATGCAAACTAAGTTGTGGTCAGAAGTTTCCAAGTTTCCATCCACTCATCATAGGCATGAATGTCATGCTAATTTGGGGCTTTTAATGATTTCTTGGAACTGTTCTTTATCCAGGGTGGAATGATTGTACAGCATACATCTTTAATGACTTTAAAAATAAGAACTGAATGCACTAGTTTGAATCTTTTTGGATTTTCTATAATCCACACAAGGTCAAAATTATACATACAGGCTCAAATATATACGTACACCCCCACTAATATTTGGTTAAATGTCCCTTAGCAAGTTGCATCTCGACCAGACACTTTTGGTAGCCATCAACAAACTTCTGGCATATTTCTGGCTATTTGACCACTCTTCTTGGCAGAATTGATAGAGTTCATTTAAATTGGTTGGTTTTCTGGCACAGACCCAGCTTTCAAGCATAGTCTGCGAATTTTCAATAGGTTTGAGGTCGAAGCTTTGGGAAGGTCATTCTAGAAGCTTAATGTTAGCCTGCTTTATCCTTCCAAAACCAGTTTTGCTGTGTGTTTGGGATCATTGTTATTATTATTATTCTTTAAGTGGATTATAAAATATTTAGATGCCTATTTGCTATTTTCATTGTCTTGCTTGTGCTAATATAAATGTATGCTGACGTGTGTGAATTCATTCTTCAGATGCAGATGCTGTGTAGATGATGTTAAAACTTTGCCTTTCTTATTGTTGCTTTGGAGGATGACGTGCAATAAAATTCAGCACACCGAAGCATCAGCCTGTTCCGTTATCCAGCTTGTACAATGAAACTTGAACAAGGGTGAGACAAACAGAGACCTTTCACATTAAAAAAGTAAAAGTTGTGCCTTTTCAACACAGTATAAATGAAAGTATATAAAATAAAAAGAAAGAAAACAGTTTGGCAATCAGATTTTTGGGTGCGTAGTTTTAAATTAGGCAGAAATGACACTATACAAAGCTAAGATATTTGACATAGACATTTAATTACATTACAATTTGGCCACATCTAGCCATAATGTGTTTTGTGTTAACAAGAAAGAAGGCAATGATGCTAATGCTATAACTGTTGAGGTCTGCTTATTAATGACAATATAGCAATGATTTTTAATTACTTTATAGTACAAAAAGTGCTCTGACAGGTCAAATGAGTTGTCCTGGGACTGTTTGGCTTACTTTAGCTTACATTGTTACAAAATGAAAACCTGATGTCAAACTGTGGAGGGAGTACATAAGCCACATTACAAAGAAATTAAAGCTTTGTCAATTTTTTCACTGCTGGTGACATTTTGCATACAGTGCTAGAGTGCTCATGGAGGCCCTTTTGCAAATGATGTCAAATGCTAAGATCAGAGAGCCAGCAGAGATAAGTTTGCTCTTAATGAGTTATAGCCGACTTCATACATGGACTGTTTTTAATATTTTATGTTTGTATGTATGTATTTATTTATTTATAAAAGAATGCCCAAAACTTTAACAGTTGAATCCTGCTATACTCAACACAGCCCATATGATTCAGATATTCAACTGCTCAACATGGAATTATAAAAAGGTTGGAAGAAGCATTCCAGCTAGCTGCACGATTGTTTAATAAGCTACATTGAAACGTTTCAAACGACTCTACGCCTCCTCCGAGACAGCAGGGGGCGCCGCAGTCTGCAGCCTTCTTTAACTCCCCCTCGGTACACGTCATGCAAACAGCGGCTTTAAGCTTCTGAGCATGCGCGTGTCCAGCTCCTTCAGAATCTGCGGTTTGGAGAGGAGAACGGAAAGGTAACAGTCTCTTCCTGATTTTCTTTTAATTCTACAAAGTGCTCTCGTTTGCTAATGTACTATATTAGGAGCAGACATTTTGTAATGTCCGTTAGACAACAAGCGCTGTTCCTTACTGTAATTCTGTCAGCAAAGCTAACGAAGGCAGGACTCGTTTGGTCCACGTAAGCGTCTGTACCGGTTAGCTTTGAGCACTTTGACTTGAAGCCGGACACTTTGATTCATTAATGACGTTAATGAATTGATTTTCAAACATAAACCCTGCTAGAGTTTTCTTTTTTTTTAAGTCCCGCTTGAAATAAGTGGGACGTGGGGTCCGTTTAAAGTTGTATAAGTGTTACAGATTGGCTAACTGCAGATTTTTTAAGATGTTAATTGAAGGGATTAGCTAAAGTCTAAAACATTCTTCCTTCACGTAATGACCGTATGTATTTGGATACCTGAATACTACAACCATGTGTTGTTTCAAACCCAGCCTGGACTCTTGCCTGCGGTATCGGCATACTTTGTGTGTAGTCTGTTTCCTCCTTCTTCAGTTTGTTCATCTTTTTTCCAGATGTTCAAGATGCTACATATGTTTGTGGTCCTGGCTCTTCTGGGTCTGGGCTCAGGAGAAGAGGGCGCCCGTTTACTGGCCTCCAAATCCCTGCTGAACCGCTATGCTGTGGAGGGCCGGGACCTGACCCTCCAGTACAACATCTACAACGTGGGCTCCAGGTCAGATATCTTGGGATTGATTTTTTTGGGATTGAATATATGTGGTTTGCTATACATGAATCTGTGATATAAATTCATACAGTACCAGTTGGACACACTCATATGAATGAGAATACTTTCATTTGATATGTATTTCCTTTGCAAGTCTAACTTTTCATTTAACTTGTTTATACTTGTAGACACTGATCTGTATGTATGTGGGAGTAATATATGGTCAGGGCTGAGTAACTCCTTAAGATTTGCTGTGAAGAGTCTGAAAATGAGGAGTTGAAGCAATGTTTTCCATAAAAGACTCTGTTACGCTGCTATACTCCACCATTTCACTTGCAAATGTCATTCACTTTTAGTCTCCAGGTGCTGCACTGAAATGTTTAATGTAGCTTATTGAGGAACTCTAAAGTCACGTAGCTTTATTGGTTTAATTGTGACACACAGCCAGACAGTAATCTAAGACATTAACATGACATCTTATGTATTTCAGGGTTTACCTTTTGCACTGTGGGCCAATATTTTACCGTGGTTTTCATATTTTACAGATGTAAAGCTGCATTTGGCTGTGACAGACACTCTTGGTGTACACTGCAATTATGTCAGAAATATTATTCATAATGACAAGGGTTTTAGGCCATTTTGAGATCATGAATTTTTAACAATCATTGACGTTGGAAACAAGTATTCCATCGATTCATTTAAAAACAAAAACTAGCAGATTTTCTTGATTGTTTAATTTATTTCAACTGAAAAATGAATTGAAACATCAGTGTTAAACAGGCATGAGAGTCATCAGTCTTGTCTTATATCTGGTACATTAACACTAGAACTGCTGTTTGTTGTAAATGGATTGGTACTTATATAGCGCTTTTCTACTCAGTTTTGAGTACTCAAAGCACTTTATACTACAGGCCACATTCACCCAGTCACACATACATTCATACAGCACTTTTATCTATACTTACTAACATTCACACACACTCACATGAATGCATCGGGAGCAATGTGGGGTTCAAGGCTACAATATATATATATATGTATATATATATATATATATATATATATATATATATATATAAAAATAAAAAAAAAAATATATATAAAAAAAATATATTT
>VUQI01062050.1:19677-36300 GCA_015106735.1 Paratilapia polleni
GTGGGGGTGGGGGGGGGGTGTGTGTGTGTTTGTGGGGGGGGGGGGGGGGGGGGGGTCATGTAATAAGTAATCATAAATAACCAGAGAACTATAGCCAAGCATAGATTAGGCAGGGACAAAGGTGGCCAAATTGAGACTTCAGTCACTTTAATATGTAGGTTGGTGTAGAATGGGATCAGTCAGTATCTAAAGTGTGTAAAGTATACAAGTGGTTAATGCAGTAAAGATGGAAATATTAGACAATCTTGTTAATACCAGAGGGTCACACAAAAATGAGTTGCCTAATAACAGGAGGTGAGTGCCAGGGCAATCAATACCTCAACATGAGGAAAAATGTGAAGCTGAAATTCTTGACATTTTCTGTGAAGTATTCCTGTAAGAAAGCTGCACAAATTTTCCATTTTCCATCAAAATTACTAGCACAGTGCAGTCTGTACAGTCACACATTATAGTCAAGACAAAAGTCTCTTCTGATTATTCTATTTATGTACAGCATGTCATATATTTTTAGTTCTCTATCAATCTGAATACCTCAATCACTACATAATGCCTGCACCCACTGCTACTGTTTTCACTGAGGAGTGGGGGTTATGGAAACTATTTCTTTTTATCTTGTCATCAGTGCTTTATCTTGCAAGGGATTGGGATGGGCCTAACATGACATCTTCAAAGAGTTTGGAGGGCTTTGATGAGTCCATTTCCTCCTCTGTATGGATCAGCTGGACTGTAGCCTTTACTTGCTCTGAGGAAGTCCTTTCTTGACCTGGCAATCAGCTCCTGGAGGATAGTTTTAACCAAGTGAAGGACTTTGACTCAAGAATGAAACCACTACATATGACATGGGGTCTAGCAGTTAAGCTTTTAATGCTTTGATTTCAAGACACCTGCCTCTTTGTGAAATTAAGACAGTAGTATTACCTTTGATTAAAATAGATTCCTCTCCAATTTATGTTAATCCTTATGAGCCATCTGAATATTGCAGGTCTTAATACTTAATTGGAAGAAAGGACATGTCAGTATGAAGTTAATCATTCTGGACCAGTAAATTTACATGTTCAGTAGTATTTTGATTATTCTGGCAAAGGCATAAGGGGCTTACTGAGATTTTTCCATTTATAATTATTATTTGAAAACTGGTCATTTGGATTTCATTCTTTAGAGTATGGTGGTGGCATAGTGGTGCAGTAGTTAGATTGAAGGTTCTGGTTTGTACAGGCTGGTTGGCTGGGGCATTTCTATGTGCAATTTGGATGTTCTCTCTGTTAGGGTGTGAGTTTTCCCCTGGCACTCCAGGTTTTCTCACAGTCCAACTACATGCATGTTACATTGCTGATAAATTGGCCATAGATGTGACTGTGAACATATTTTTTTCTGTCTGTCTGTGGTAGCCTTCGCCTTTCCCAGTGTCAGCTGGGAAAGGCTCCAGTCCCCCAATGACTTATCTATAGTACAAAACAGTTATAGTTGTTAGATTTTTTCTGTTTTTGTTTTGATCTTTTTTGTTTTGTGGCCAGTATGAGGTCAACTTTGTTTCCCACTCTACATGCTTTTTCTTAGCAGGTTTTGATTATGTAGTATATGTATAACAGAATAAGTGACAAAACTGGCTAACTACAGCAAACGTGCACAGTACACAAAGTGTCCCATTTTTAGTACATTTGGTAGAAAAAATGATTTAACTTACCTACCAGAATCTGTACGTACTGCAAGTATCATTTGGTTATTTCCCCTACTCTTTAACACTTCACGACATGCAGTAGACAAAAAGTAAGTGCACCCCAGCATAACTCTAGGATTAAAAAAACACTTTCCACAACACTGAGGGTGAAACATTTTTATATTTTCTTCCAGGATTTTGGCTAACTTTCTGGATAGCTCAGGTCCTGCAGTGGCCCTGCAATGTGCTGATAGAGGCTCATCTGTCCACAGTCAGGGTATAGCCAGCTGCAGGTATAAATATAATATATTAATCCAATCAGTACTTCTTGTGTGGTTCTTCATTGATCCACTTGCTGGTTGTTTTGCATTACTAAAGAAATTTAGTAAGTCCATAGTGTAATATTGGGGATCTAATGTATACTTTCTGGGGTACCGTGGTGCCTAACTGAATCTTTTAGAGTTTTCTGTCAAGAAGTTTCTGTGCAAATATGACCTCAAACATAAGAAGAGTTTAACAAAAGTCCTAAAAATAGATGAGGAGAACCCAATTAACCAATGACCATGACAATACCATACCACTGCCATCCATGTTGTTTACCTCCCTGTGCCTGCATGGGTTCTCTCCGGGTACTCTGGCTTCTTCCCACACTCCAAAACCATGCTTCTTAGGGTAATTGGCGATTCTAAATTGGTCATAGGTGTGGATGTGAGCATGAATGGTTGTCTGTCCCTCTATGTGAGCCCTGTGAAGGACTTGTGACCTGTCCAGGGTGTACCCTGCCTCTTGCTCAGTGACAGCTGGGATATGCTCCAGTCGCTCCTGAATTGGATAAATGGTTAAGAAAATGGATGGATGCTGGCCATACACTGAATGGCAATCTGTATACTGATTGTGTAATTACCTGCTGTCTTAGCAAATCAGGTGCTAATTACATGCAACTTGGGAGCATAAATTGAATGACAGGTACAATGCAAATTTGCCCTGCACTTTTACACTTATGGATAAATCTCAGTGTCCCTTAGTGTCTGCCTGAAAACATGCTCTTGGACCCAGAAAATAATACAGTAGGTATCAGTTTGTTTTGAATGAACAGATGAAAGCCTGAGTACTGAGCCAGAACTGCACAAAATTAGCCTTCATGAAATATCACAGGAAAAGGATAGCCTCCAGACAAAGTGATAGACTGGCTGTATCCTGAATGTTGCGAAACTCCCTACAGTAAGTTATTTTACCAAAGATGCAGAATCAAAATAAAATTTATGAAATAAAACTGAGACCTGACAGAGTGCTAAAGTAGTTGCTGTTTTTGTTGTATTACATAATAGGATCAGTATCTTTACTCAGAAGAAATCCCTCAGAAAATCTTACCTGAACAGTTGCCTGTCACTACCATGTCAAACACTGAGATATGAGTTCAGTGAACAACGGTGCTGATAGAATGAAAACGAAAAGTGTAGCTTAACTGATGATTTCCCTGCAGACCCTGAATGCCAGGTAACACTGCTCTCTCACTTAATTGCGCCTTACATTTAAGAGTCATTTTCTCAGATCCAGGAAGGCACTCCTGTCTTGATTTGCTTTTAACAACCCCTCAGACCGCTACTTTCCCCAGACAAGGCTATATTAGACTTTAATTAATTCTGTGGCTAGCAAAGCTCAAAGGTAATGGTGATGCAGGTATGCAATGCACAGCACAGGTCCATAGCACTGTAATGAATAACATGGCTTGAGTTTAGAGTGGATGTTTTGCATGGGATACTGCAAGAGCTTGTTTTGAGGGAATGCTGGAGGGACTAGAAAATCAGGGCCACCTTTGGCTATAGGAGGAGAGGTTACTGGATCTGCAAGGAGAATTTATAATACATAAACCCTGCAAAGAACTTTTATTAACAAAGTGACAAAGGGTTTCACATGAAGAATTAAAAATGAATTAAAAACATCCACAAAAATTACCCAAGAAAAACTAGATTAAAAATTAAAAATAATTTCCCTATGTCTCTAACTATGAATACCAACACTTGTGGCTGGGGCATTGTTACCTGACCACAAAAAATGTTAGTCCTATTTTTGTTCTTTTTTTTTCTTTTTTTTTTCTTTTTAGAGCTGGATCAGTTAGCCATGGTGTCTGTGATAAACAGACTAACAGTGCTTTCTTTTCCTCTGTTTGTTTAGGCAACAGGTCAAAGATTAATATTCTCTCAGGACTGTATGAGGCTGTGAGATACTCAGTGAATCACTCTCTAATAAAGATGATTTAAAATATATTGCCACAGAAAGAAAATTATCAAATTCCCACTAGTAAAAGTTCACTATGATTGCCCAAATTATATTCCACTATATGAAGACTTTTCCTCCTACAAGAAATGGTAGTTCACCATGTCATTGTCTCCTAAACAGCAAAGTCAAAAGTGGGTTCACCATCATTACCCCAACCCTCCTAAATAAAAAAAGAAGGAAGCAGAGGGCTTTTATTTTGACATGAAGGTATAATATAATTCAGCATCTCTTGGAGATCTGTAAGTCCAGACACTGTACACTGTACACTGAAAAAATGTATTTCTGTTCTCCTTATGCCTGGTTAGCTTTGCTCTGCACACCCAATGTCCATAGCATCAGGCTGCATCATATTCTGATTTATGCTTTTGTGGGAGTAGGTTTGCTGCTACTGCTTGATTCTGGTCAGTGTGTAGGTGTGTTTTCATATGTCCACCTGCTCTGTGAGACACAGATGCATGACCCCGGCTGTTCTCTTAGTCTGTTTTTCCAGGATTAGCTTGCGCCTCTGTAGCCTAGAATTCATGTGTAAATCTATACAAAAATTCCTGTTATTGACATTTGCCTGAAATTTATTGTACAATTACACATTTCATGAAACTTTTAGGCTGTTCCACTCAATATGTACTGAGTACACTAGTTAAAGACACACAGTAGCAATACAGCCACTTTATTCCCTTCTTCAGGAAAAAAAAAATATTTTCATGCATGTATTTACATGCAATTACAGATGCATATACATATGCACTAAACCTTGCTGAAGTTTATTTCTCCTGTTACAAATATAGTGTTATTGATGTGATGGGTCACATTGCAATTTAGAGGCAATTAAAAGGTAATGAATGTGCTCAAATGAAACCTGTGTCTGGAGGGCATTTGCAGCGTATGGTAGAGATGATATATTTGTGTGTGTGTGTGTGTGTGTGTGTGTGGCTGGTTAATAGCCTTTCTTGTAGCTTTAGGCTTGGATAAAAGATAAAAAAGTTCCTTTGAACATGACAGCAATTAAAATATGTAGATAATCATGCCAATATGTAAATGTATTTAATTTACAGGTACTGAGCATGAAAAAAGCACGATACACATGATAATGTGTGCCTAAATTACTAACAAAATACTCAGTGGCCAAATTTATTTTCCCTCCTTTTGTCCAATTGGTCTTCTGTTAAATTGGTGTGCACTTAAACGCTGTTGTGGTCTGACAGTTACTGACCCTCTTTTTTTCTTTATCTTGACACACTCAGAGAACTAAACACTCTGTGACAATTCATTTTGACCAAATTATCTTTTCAAGTGGAACCGTTTTTAGCCTCAAATATCAATTAAGGACTTGCAGAAATTTGCTTTGCTTCTCACCAAGTTCAATCATTTTGAAGTCACTTATTTGTTAGAGAATACATTTCACATGCATGTCATTAAGTAGATGATTATATATAGTCAGTAACATGACATTTCAGCAGTTAAAGATTTGTAAACATAATCCAGTGTTATGTGTGAGAATTTTTTTGGCCAGTTCAGGGTTGTATAGACGCTTATATAGAACTTAATGGGAAGAGGTTATACAGACGTGGAGAATTTGTTGGTACCCTTTCACAATAAACAAAAAAACAAAAAAAAACAACTATTGTTTCTCATGCTGATTTCAAATCTGTGTTTAGTTTTTCTCTAGCACGTCTATTTTTTGCGATGAAGGTAATTATATATTGCATGATATTTGGTATAATTAGCCCAAGAAAATCATACGCTAAGTATTTTTGAAGAAACAGTTGTTGCTGAATGACATGTGCAATGATGTGTGCCTATTTGACCTCACACTGATGATATTGAAACATTTACTTGATTGCTGCTTACATTTTAGTAAAAACCACGTGCTTGTACACTGTAAATTAACGTTGCTTATAACTCAAAAAGTTGATGTGACTGGAAAAAACTGAAAACAGATTTGAAATCAGTGCGAAAACCTGATTTAGAAAAGTGTGTTGTAACTTCTGTTGATCACAATTTTTTTTTGTTTTCCTGTGTTATTGATTCAGTTGAATATTTTATACAAACTTGGCACAAAAAGTAAGTGAATTTGTGTTTGGTTGATTATTTCTTTCTTGTAACAATGCTTCTTGGCAGTAGAACTTGCCAAATCCAATAAACAACACCAAACAAGAGTCAATAGCTAGATTTGGCAAGTTCGTCATGGGCGCAACCCAGATACTCAACCCTGCTGCTCAACCCACAAATGCATTTTCCTTACAAATGTGGCACCATTTAAAGGGAAATAAACAGGCTTCCCAACAGTATAAGATTTATTGCCAAGAAGCATTGTTACAACAAAGAAATAATCAATCAAACACAAATTTCCTTACTTTTTGTGCTAAGTTTAATTAAACAAAGGAAAATGTCATGGACAAAAGAAATGGAACCCTTAATTTAATATTTTGTGGCACCACCTTTTGCAGCAATCACTGCCAACAAGCAATCTCTGTACTTCACAATGATTTGCATTTGCCAACAGGTAGTTTGGCCCACTCTTACTGAGCAAACTGCTCAAGCTGTCTCAGGTTTGAAGGATGGCGTCTCCACACTGCAATTTTCAGATCTTTCCATAGATGTTCAATAGGATTAAGATCTGGGCCCATGGAGGACCATTTAAGATTAGTCCAATGTTTTTTTCTCAGCCATTCTTGAGTGTTTTTAACTGTACGTTTTGGGTCATTATCCTGTTGGAGGACCCATGACCTGCGACTGAGGCTGAGCTTTCTGACACTGAGCAGTATGTTTCACTCCAGGATGCCTTGGTAGACTTTAGACTTCATTGTGCCCTGTACAGATTCAAGGTTCCCTGTGCCAGATGGAGCAAAGCAGCCCCAAAGCAAAACCAAACCCCCTCCATGTTTCACAGTAGGTATGGTGTTCTTTTCTTTTAAAGCTTCATTTTTCCTTCTGTAAACATAGAGCTGATGTGACTGGCCAAAAAGCTCCAGTTTTGTCTCATCAGTCCAAAAGACATTCTCCCAGAAACTTTGGGGCTTGTCACAACATGCATTTTGGTGAATTCTAGTCTGGCTTTTTTGTGTTTTTCTGTCAATAGTGGAGCCCTCCTGGGTCTTCTTCCACGGAGCCAAATATTGTTTAAAATGTGACGGATGGTGCAATCAGAAAGTGACGTACCTTGACCTTGGAGTTCAGCTTGAATGGTTTTGGATAGTTTCCTTGTCTCTTTTTCTACCATCCGCACTATCCTTCTGATCAACCTGGGGTTGGATTTCCTCTTGCATCCATGTCCTGGGAGGTTGACTACAGTCCCATGAACCTTATACTTTTAAATAATATTGGCAACTCTGGTCACAGGAACGTGAAGCAGCTTGGAGGTGGTCTTATAGCCTTTACCTTTAACATGGATATCTATAATCTTCTTTCTGAGCTCCTTAGACAATTGTATTGGTTTACTCTATCACATACTAAAGGCATGGACGTACACATTAGACAATTTCTTTTAATTGAATCACTTTTCAGGAGAAATGAAGCAATTTTTCAATGAGCTGTAAGGGTACCAACAAATTTGTCCACGTCTGTACTTCATTCATCAAAGAAAGGCTGCATGTCTAATATAGAGTTGCATGCAAAGATTTGGTTTTAGCTTTCAGGCCCCGATGGTATCAGCCCCAAGGTTCTGATGACCTGTGCTAGCCAAATGTCTGTTAACCCAGTGTCACATTTACAAACTGATTCTGAAGCAGGAGATACTGGGACTATCGACCAGTTGCTCTCACATCACTTGTGATGAAGGTGCTGGAGAGAGTAGTCTTGGCTCACCTGACACTGCAGGTGAAAACATCTCTCAACCCGCTGTAGTTTGCATATAGACCAAATCTGGGAATGGATGACGCAATAATTTCTATGCTGCAAAAAGCTTATTCCCATCTAGATAGTAAGGGCTCCTGTGCTTTCTCAAGTGCATTTAACACTGTTACTGAGGAAGAAGTGATAGTAAAAACGTCCACCATCTCTTGGATTACTGACCACCTGACAGACGAACAGCTCCACAAGGCCCTGTGCTGTCTTCATTCCTGTTCATCTTGTACACCTTAGACTTTCAGTGCAACTTTGGGTCATGCCACCCACAGAAATACTCTGACAATTCTGCAGTGGTTGAATGTATTAGTGATGGGCAGGAAGAGGAGTGCAGAGCACTAGTAGATGACTAGGGGTCCGTGTCCCTTTAACAAAGTCGGAAGCTGGGCAAGCTGAAAGGCCAGCAGCTTTGTCTACTTGTTGGCGCGCGTGCCTTGTGAATAAAACTATAGTCTTTGAGGGGAGACTGACAGGAGATCAGTGTGCTAGACAAGCATCTCCTGGTTTTGCTTTGACTGCTCTGACATCAGTTATAATCTGCACATTATTGTACACATGTACAGATAAGTGTAGCATTAGCAAGAAAACAAGTAAATTACTCTGTTATTTATCATCTTAATAGATAGGTTTTCTCTTACTAATCACCGTGGCCAACATGTGTTAGAGTGCAGTGTGAAGAAGTTTTTAATAACTCCTTTGGCACATTAGCAAGGAAAGCCTTGATGATGGAGAGGGGAACTCCTGCCATGTCCGGTTTAATAAAACAGGCAAGTTGAAGAGGTACAGACTCCAGCAGCATGTTCAGATTAGCATCTATAAGAAATGACTTGGTTGACCAAATATACGTTTAATCTAAGTTTAATCAGTTGTTTTGATAATACACCATCTTAATTTTTCATTAGTATTTTTAATCCCCTTGATATGACAGTTAATCATGTCACATAGTGCTCAAGTCTTCTAATTCAACTGTGTTTTTTTTTTATTTTAATAATATATTTAATATACCTTTTTAAAATAAATGTGTAGGTCTGTTTTTCTGAGCTCATTAAAAGATGTTTTTGAAACATGGTTCTCACAAGACATCCACTACAAGCATACAATTTTATAGAATATGATGCATTACTGTAGATTAAACAGAATATAAGTATTTAAACTGAGCTCAACCTTAAACGTCTGCAGCAGTAATACTGATCCATATAACAGTGATGGGGAACATTTTTCTATAGAATAAATACTTTAATACTTTAAGTAATATTTGCCAATAATACATGGGTTATGTGTAGTAAGGTGTTTTCAGTGGTACAGTGTGGTATTGCTACTTTTACTAAAGAAACGGTTCTAAAAAATTCCTCCACCACTCTACATTGTCAGGTAATGGTAAATATTTTGATAACTATAGAAGTAACAATATTTGCCAATTCTTCAGCCAGGAAGGAATGCAGAAAGGGGAAGGTGTCCAGAAAGAGTGTAGCAAGCTGCAGGAGGTTGTCAGTGTATCTATCTCAGCAAGTAAAAGTTACCCTTATTTCCAAAAGCCATAAAGTTAAAGATGAGCTATTGTTTAAGTAAGGTTCCTTTTTATATTTTCATCTTTTGCAGTTTCAAAATAACTAAAAAAAAGGAAAGGGGCCCAAAGACTTTGACCATACCACATGATCAGTACTTTGACAAGATTCATAGCTTGTAAATGCTTTTAACAGATAGGAGTCTTTCACTTCTTCTTTATGAGATTTCTGCCTTCTTCTAGTTCAGTGAGATTTCAGGGCTGTCTTGCATGCACTTCACTTTTGAGATCTATCCACAGATTTTAAATCATCTTTTGGTCGAGGGACTTTGATGGCCATATGTTTTGAATTTTGAGGTGTTTTTAGGATAATTTTCCTGTTTTTATAGACTGTGTGACATTTTCTTACAGAATCTGTTGGTATTTAATTGAATCCATTCTCCCATCTACTAGTGAAATGTTCCCTGTGTCACTGGCTGCAACACAAGCTCAAAGCATGATCAATTCAGATCTGTGCTTGCGGGGTTTTTTTTTTCATGAAATTGGGTACCAAGAGTTCCATTTTTAACCTAATTGGTCCTGCATCATGCTTGTTTAGGTCCCAGTCACACAGGCCTAGAGACCAGTCAGTGACCCCCTGGCAGCCACAAGTCGCTAGGGAAAAATGTTTATTCCCCAACCAGTTTCTGGCAGTTGCAAGGTGAAATTGGTATACAGTGCTGCACAGAAACCTCCTTGTGATTACTTTGGTCCGGTTTGCATTGCACTTTTTCAAGTTTTACTACTGCGTGGCAAGTAGTAGTAAGTTTTTGCAGATAAGTTGATATCTTCAATTCGACTGTGGCACTCTGCTAGTGACCAAATAAAGTAGGCTTTCGGTGCAGCACCATCATTGCAACTGATTTCACTTAGCAACTGCCAGTAGATATTTTGACCAAAGTTTTACACGCCACTGTATATGTAATCTTGATTTAGATTTAGCAGGCACATCTGATTTTTCCAAAGATTTCCAAATACTGTAACTAAGTAAATAAATAAAATAAAAATCATTAAAATAGTGTTTTAATTTAAAGAAAGCTTTTACATGTTGCAAGAAAAAGAGGAAACAATTTAAGAAAAAACACAATTTAAGGTGCTTTATATAAGACAAATTATGTAAAGAAAAAAATCTGAATAGCTTTAAAACTTTAAGAAGAAAATATAAAAGAAATTCAGGAACCATTATGAAAACTCATTAACTGCAAAGTGCTTGTTCATGCCCCCTGGAAACGAACTTTTAAATAGAAAACCCAAAGTGCTTCCTGCTTTTTAGTGAGAGAACTTACATCACCCCCACTTTGGTTGAGTTTAACTGCATCTATGCCTGTAAAAAAAGATGATGAAATGTGATGTTTTTTATAGAAGTGTCTGGCAACAGGACTAGTAGTGTCATTTCTCTTTGCCCTCAGTCACACAGGTATATAGAGACTAGTTGGTGACCCCATGTCAATCACTGGTTGCTAGGGAAAAATGTGCAGTCCTCAACTGGTTGGCAAGCGGTTACTGGCAGTTGGTTGGTGAAATTGGTCGCAAAGAGGTATACCATGCTGCACCAAAAACCTCCTTGTGATTGCTTTGGTTGCTAGAAAATTGATGTGGTTGCCCATAGTTTGCATCTCTGCAGACACTCGCCAACTTCTCACTGAGCAGCAGTGAAACTGTTAAAAGTGCAACACAAACTGGAAAGGGAGACCGTTCACCGTCAGAGTAAAAGTTGTCTTTTATCGCTCCAACCAACATGTTTCAAAAGTCGGAACTTTTACTTTGAAGGTGAACGTTCTTCGTTTGCGACTGTTGTCACGTAGTGACATCTAGCAACCTCCAGCACCCACTCGCTAACCGATCAGGGAATACCCATTTTTCCCTAGGGACCGGAGGTTGTCAGGGGGCCACTGACCAGTCTCTAGGCCTGTGTGACTAATGCCTTAATGGAGGTTCTGTTTCCGGTGTACCTTAAGAGACAGGATGCTTCTCTGATAGATATTTTATAACATGGACACTGTATCATATAAATCAGATTCTTTGTGTTACAGGTGATAAAGCCTGTTCTCTGTGCACCTTGGAAGCAGGTGAAGTTGTGCCTGAAACCTCTACTCTGTTGAACCATGTTTGTGACATTGTGCTTAAACTAATGTGCCACAAACATTATTCTATAAATCCACTTCAGTTGTATAACCTAATATAAGGAGGGAAGAAATTTTGTCATGCACAGATGTGCCATCCCAAAGAGACAATGCCTGTCATTACAAAGGCAGGACTTAACTTGAACTTAGAGCAGTATTACTCATTTTCATGTTCATTAGATCTCCCTAACCTCTCAAACCTAACCAGGTATTACTTCCTAAGTGCTTTCCTAGGTGTTTTTAATTAGTGAGGAATCCTCGTTATGTGAGGCAGATGGCACAATCCTACGTCTTTTGTTAAAGTCACACTAATTAGGATTCTCTGAGAAGATGCGTCCAACCAGAATCCTTAATAAGGGAGCCTGCTTAGCCAAGTAATAAGAAACCTGATGTCTCCACGACAGTGGTGCTCACTTTGAAAGTTGTAAGTAGAAAGCAATCCGTTTCTCAGCACAGACCTTTTGCCATTGTGTTCTGTATATGTTTTGCAGGTGCATGTGATACGCATTTTCTATTCTTGTAAGCTTTAAACAGTTCTGGTTATATAATTGCTTATTGACACAAGCGAATAGAGCTGGTGAAAATTCTGGTAGAAAATTTATTAATAAGTTGTGATTTCACAGATATTAAATGTTAAATTTATAGTTGAGTCAGAGAGGAAAAGCAAAGAAAAAAGCAAAAGGAAGAGAGAACGAGAAAATGTGCTGGCTTTTGTGTGACTGGAAACCGTGGAAATTGCCTGCACATGAAACCTTCCACATGTCAGCCCTCTCTGGTCATTCCAGCACTTTGAAAGCAGGACTTTGCAGAAGATTTGTTGACGTTCTCATCTGAGTGCAGATACCTTCTTCTCAACAAGGACAGATGGCAAATTAAGGCAAATATGGCCCAAAATGAATTTTGGCTTCTTTCACTGAATAGTGTGTGGGTTTTGAAATTCATATTGTATATTATCATGCACACTCCCATCTCCAGGTACCTAGGACCTTGCTATCATTTTGTGTTTGCACTATACTAAAGGCTGGTAACAGTCAAAGAGACCTAGAGTATGTGTGTGCGTGCAAAATTTATAAAGCTATTTCATTCATTCATTAAGAAGCAACAGATCTTAAAGCAGCCATAGTGGCTACTTATTATTAAAATTCTCTCTTCCTAGTAGTACTTAGTCCCAGTCTCCATATTCATACATTTTTCAGCACTCTTAAGTCTGTAACACAAATAACTTTAAAAACTCTCACACAGTTTTCTCTTCTTTTTGTCAGAATTTGACAATTATCAAAACCATTTAGATTCACTGTCACTTACTTCTCATTTGAATCTCAGCGGGTACATGACAGAAGTTATTGGCCTGGCACCCAATGAAGGTGAGTAAGACCAAGATATAGTATCCCTATTTCTTTATTGTTTAATCAATGAAAAGATTGTGAATTGAATTATGACAACAGAACTGGAATCAAATTATGAAACTGCCTATGATTTGCATGCCTAATTTGAGCTGTTGGAACTACAGAAAAAATGCACTTGTAATTGTTCAGCCCTGGTTATGAGGTCTTTGCTTCATAAACAGTTCTATACAGACACCAGGAGTGTGCAGACCACAAAAACCATCAGTAGCAAAGTTTCATTTTGACCTATCATCATATTAATCATTGAATTAAAGTTAGTTAGCAACAGATGATGCAACTGTAACAAGAATGTTTTGTCCACTGAGCTTTATCTGAATTATCTGAATTGGTGGATCCAGATATTTTTTCAAATTCACACAATATCACTTTCCCTTAAATACTTTATTTCAACAAAATGTTTTTGTCTTCTTTCTCCTTTGTTTGGCACACTGCTATGTTTCTTGACAAATCACCACTATTGACTGCTATCTAATGTTAAACTGAGGGACATTATACAGATTGAATATACTTCAAATTTTCATTAAAGCCTCTGCGTTTGGAATAATGGGTATTCACTTTCACTGTTGTTTATGTCCTTTTCTTCAGCCCAAAACGATAACAAAAAGTAAGAAAATGATAGACTGCCGTAATTACAAACAAAAAGTGTGGAATAAAATCATTCCAATACTTATTGGTTGCTTACCTTGGAAAAGGACAATATATATAAATCACTAGACTTTCCCAGTGTATAGTCAATAATGGTTCAATAGCTCCTCATCTCCCCTGTGTACTAATGGCCAAAGCTGGCTTTACAGAAACAAATAAGATTTTGTTGAGAGAGACAACTCTATAGTCTGTGCTTCCTTCTTCTATTATGTGGTATTACTCACACAACAAAGAGTTACCAGTACAAAGCTGATTCATTTAAAATTTGGTCAGGTTAGAGTGCTTTGTGTTTCACATCTCTTTTATTAAACATCAGTTGACTTTTTAAAAGAACTAATATGGACATCATAATTAGAAAGAATAATGTGCCACTTAATTCAATTTGGTTTTTAAGATAGAATTAATAATAGGATGGCTGAATGGAATATTCTACCTGAATCATTTTCATAAATCTTATATAATGAAGTTCACTCCCCTGTTGGCTCTAAATGTCATACCTTGAACTCAGAAATATGGTGACTTTCTCTCAAACCAATTAATCTTTAGGATGAACTTTTTTCCTTTTCCAATAACAAGCTCTCTATTATAGTCAGTCGTTTTTCGGACAGAGTTTCACTGCAATGTCTATGATATCATCTTAATCTTACAAGATCACCTAAAATATGCTGCTTAACAAATTTATTAGACCACCACTCATTGTAAGGTTTATGCCACAGCTGCCCTAAATTAACAGTATACCAAAATAATTTTTTATGTTTCTGTAATGGTTAATCCACCAGTATGCGCAAGGTCTTTAATTCAAATGATATTTTTAAGGCTAAAATATAATTATTGTTGTTATCCATAAATTTTCAAATTTACTGTTTTACAAACAGTAAACAGCAGTTTTTTCTGTTGATACTGTTTTATTAGGTTATATGTATTGTACACACAAATTTGGCGCTATATAAATAAAATTGAATTAAATTGAATTGAATTGAATTGAAATAGACACTTTTATTAGATGCAAAAAGGATGACTAACATAAACATTGTTAAGATTGACTTACGTTAGCTCACTTCTGTAGAAGATGCATGATCCAAATGAGTAGGTAGTAGTGCATCATAAAAAATAGAATATCATGAAAATTTTCTGGTTTTTGTTTTGTTTTGTTTTTTTTGGGTCAAAAAGTTAAACTTTCATGTATTCTATATTCATTGCAAATAAAGTGAAATATTTCATGCAATTTTTTGTTTTAAATGGGAGGATAATGGCTTATAGCTCATGAAAATCAGAAATCCAGTATCTCAAATTATAAGATAATTCGATAAATTATTAGATAAATATTTTCTATGGTGGATCCAGAAAGTATTCTGACCGCTTCACTTTTTGCATGTCTGGTGGTGTACATTTAATTTTTCATGGATAAAATTAACATCTTTGTCTATTGGAATACACTCAATAACCCATTATCACAAATTCTAAATATTTTTTTTGCAGATTTCTAAAAAATAAATAAACTGATTCATATTCACACCTTTTGCTATGTCAGTCCAAATTGTGAGTGTGAGTCTGACAGTGGGGGAAAACTAAAGTAACGAAAAGAATGCAATAGCAGGAATAGTTCAAATACCTAGGAATGCCAGCAGAGGTGAGAACATAGAGCTTCCTTATTTATGCAAAGTCCTAATGATGTAAGGTTCAAGAAATTACACTCAGGACACACATATCAGGAAAAAAAAAACACATTATAGAGTTCAAGAAACTCTCTGTAGACCTCCATGATAAATGCATTGCCCGTTCACTGACCAATGGCTAGCAGTTTGTCACTAGTACAAAAAATGCACAATAATGCAGGGAAAAAAGCCATTATGATGGGTATGGCTAAAATTAGCTTTATTACGATTTATGTTAAACAAGTAAATACATTTTTAAAAAAGCACCACTCAGCAAGCATGCTAATCAACTGCCTCTGTGCTATTGCATGTTGTGTCTGGCTAAATGCTAAAAAGCTCAAGTCTTAAGTTCCAGCTGTGACTTTTAAGTATAATTGTAACTTCAAATTTGGGTAAGGTATGTGCAGCTTTTCTGTTGACTCTGCTTTGCTGTTGTGCTTTGTTCTCATTCTGGTCAGTGTTTGCAAACTTGGAGCACAGTAAGGTAATTGTGGCACTGAAAGGACTGAGTATATACTCACTGGTAACTTTATTAGGTACATCTCGCTAGTACCGGGTGGACCCTTTTGCCCTCAAAACTTAATTCTTTGTGGTATAGATTCAACAAGGTGCTGGAAACATTCCTCAGAGATTTTGGTCCATATTGATATGATAGCATCACAGAGTGGCTGCAGGTTTGTTGGCTGCACATCCATGATGCGAATCTGCCATTCAACCAAAGGGGCTCTATTGGATTGAGATCTGGTGACTGTGGAGGCCATTTGAGTACAGTGAACTCATTGTCATGTTCAAGAAACCAGTTTGAGATGATTTGAGCTTTGTGACATGGTGCGTTATCCTCCTGGAAGCAGATGGGTACACTGTGGTCATAAAGGGGTGCGCATTGTCAGCAACAATATTCAGGTAGGCTGTGGTGTATAAACTATGCTGAGTTGGGGCCCAAAGTGAGCCGAGAAAATATCCCACAACCTTAACACTACCACCAGCCTGAACTGTTGATACAAGGCAGGATGGATCCATGCTTTCATGTTGTTTATGCCAAATTCTGACCCTACCATCCAAATGTTACAGCAGAGATGAAGACTCATCAGACCAGGCAATATTTTTCCAGTCTTCTATTGTCCAGTTTTGGTTAGCCCATGTAAAATGTAGCCTCAGTTTCCACTTCACAAGAGTGGCCCCCAGTGTTGTTTCCTGCTGCTGTAGCCCATCTGCTTCAAGGTTCAACATGCTGTGCATTCAGAGATGTTGTTCTGCATACCTTGGTTGTAACAAGTGGTTATTTGAGTTACTGTTGCCTTCCTATCAGCTCGAAGCAGTCTGGCCATTCTCCTCTGTCCTCTGGCATAAACAAGGCATTTTCACCCAGAGAATTGCCGCTCACTGGATATTTTCTCTTTTTTTGGACCATTCTCTGTAAACCCTAGAGATGGTTGTGTGGGAAAATCCCAGTAGATCAGCAGTTTCTGAA
>VUQI01062051.1:0-19498 GCA_015106735.1 Paratilapia polleni
ATCTCTTCATCATGGCACCTGTTAGTGGGTGGGATATATTAGGGAGCAAGTGAACATTTTGTCCTCAAAGTTGATGTGTTAGAAGCAGGAAAAATGGGCAAGTGTGAGGATTTGAACGAGTTTGACAAGGACCAAATTGTGATGGCTAGACGACTGGGTCAGAGCATCTCCAAAACTGCAGCTCCTGTGGGGTGTTCCCGGTCTGCAGTGGTCAGTATCTATCAAAAGTGGTCCAAGGAAGGAACAGTGGTGAACCGGCGACAGGGTCATGGGCGGCCAAGGCTCATTGATGCACGTGGGAAGCGAAGGCTGGCCCGTGTGGTCCGATCCAACAGACGAGCTGCTGTAGCTCAGATTGCCAAAGAAGTTAATGCTGGTTCTGATAGAAAGGTGTCAGAATACACCATACACCAGCATCACAGTTTATTGCATATATGGTCAACAAAAGGGGGACCAACACAGTATTAGGCAGGTGGTCATAATGTTATGCCTGATTGGTGTATATACTTAGTTGGAGTCTTTGGCAGTTTGGTTACATTTGTCAACACAACAAGCATCAGGAGGCTTTGTTAAAGATGATTATTAAGACTTCTATGACATGAATGACAATGACCACCTACATTATAATAATAAAAAAAATCTAAAGCTGACACTGAAGCTAATAAAAACTAAACTGAGTTTAGTGAAATATAATATGACAAAATAAATATTTTTATAGGGTAAAAAGTAATCTGAAATCAAATATTACAGTAAAGTAATATCAGTATACATTTAAATATTAAATAGTAATATGATATATAGCAAGTAAAATATTTTAAAATCACCAAGGCAAACAAGAATTCAAATGGCTTAATAAATGTAGCTAAAAATATCGAATGTTTAATATAAAAATATTATGTGGCTGAGCATAAAAATGTGAAGTGTAGTGGACAGTGCAATGTCATAGTGTGTGTTAAGTGTTACAAGAGTGCACAGGTTGAAATAACAGATCATTCTCTGCCAGACGTGTTGAATTGTAGAGTGTTATTGCACGAGGTATGAAGGATTTCCTCTATCTGGCCTTGTTCAGTCTCTTAGATAAAGTGCTCCGCTGCCTGTCCAGTAAGTGGTGCAGAGGGTGGTCCGGATTATCCATGATGGATAACGGTTTATTCAGTGACCCCTCCACTACAGCTTCAGAAGTGTCCAGTTTGCATCCAAACACAGAGCTAGCCTTCCTGGTCAGTTTATTCCAGTCTGTTGATGTCACCAGCTCCGATGCTATTCTGCCAGCCGACCACTGTAAAGTACACTGCATTAGCCACAACTTTTCTTATAGAAAATCTCCATCATTTTGCTACACAATGAAGGATCTCAGCATCATTAGAAAATGGAGCCTTCTCATTCCCTTCTTGTTCATTCTATTTGTTTATATAATAAACACTGACCATTTAATTTTGACATTTTCACCTTCACTCCATCTCAACTAAGTAAACTCCAAAATAGTTCTTCAGCTTACAGCACAGAGCTTTCTTGTATGAATAAACTCCAGCTGAAACGGATTGCAGTACATTCCTCTTCATCTGACATTTTCTGTCTGTCACTCTGTAATTAAACCTACAAAACACTAGTTGGCAGTGGTTCTTTGTTTGTGTGTGTACTTCTTGTAAACAGTGTTGGCTGAGGTGAATGTGTCAGAGTTTGAGCTAATAACTGCATTACAATTTAGTTGTAATGAAATTACTACAACACAAAAAAGAGAGCAAACCTCTGAACAGACTGAGTTTAAACAAAGTGGCAGAACTACTAAAATAAGGAAACAGCAGATTACTGGCTACAGTAGTAACGTTACCATTATGAGGAAGACAGACGTTACTTTTTGTAACAGTCTACTCTAATTACACTCTTGGTGATGTGTACATCTCCTGCAGCACAGGATAATGAGATCAACGCAGAATCAGATACTTCCAAGACTGATCAGCTGGTCAGCCAGTCAGCTAAAAGCCGCTCAGTTTCAATCACCACCTGATCGATCAGTGCATCTCCACTACCATGTGCTGTTGTCATAATTAACACAACTTCCAAATATGGAAACTGTTGGATCACAATAGCCATTCTGTGTCATCTGTTAGGTGTGGCATGCTTCCTTAAATAAATGATCAAGATACAGTGCTTAACAAATTTATTAGACCACCTGTCATAAAAATGAGAAAGACCATTAGGCATCACAAAGTGCTTTAATGTGGACTCTTTCCTTTTCAGTGAGTTCTCGACATTTTACCATTTTGAACAGGAGTGAGGAATTTCAAACTGAATTCATGTTTTTATACCCAAATTTGAGCCGGCACACTGGACTTCTCTGAGAAATCAGAAATTAATCAAGCACAACATTCAACCACTAGAACTAATTTTTCCGTTCAGGACTACAAGTAAATAACTGTAATTTGGCATCTTAATCAAAAAATAGTAATGTGTTTTACTAATTTTTCTGCATTTTGTAAAACAGTAAATTTGAAAACTCATGCTTGCACACAATGGTGGATTAACCATTACAGAAACATAAAATGTGATTTTGATAATTACTGGTACTGTTAATTTAGTGCAGCTGTGGCATAAACCTTACATTGAGTGGTAGTCTAATAAATTTGTTAAGTACTGTAGTAGGAAATGCTGCACAGATAGAAGAATTGATTCCACTAAATGTCAGCAAATTCTGGGTGCACATATCCTGCAGACAGTCAAGAAAGCAAAGAGAGGCTGTTTTCTACAACAGGACAATGGTCCTAGCAGACCGTCAAATTTTCTGTGACTACAGGTCTTTTGAATTCATTTGAATGAAAGCTCCCAGCCACATCCATCTACTGATGAAGCCTCTGACAGGTTTTTGATGAGCACTGTTGATTTATACCTGCAGGTTCGCTTGGTGCAGAAGAAAGACACTGGTCATGTTTATGCCATGAAGATCCTCCGCAAAGCTGACATGCTGGAGAAAGAACAGGTGAACCAGCAATATACAGTGCCTTGAAAAAGTATTCATACTCCTTGAACTTTTCCACATTTTGGCACATTACAACCACAAACTTAAATATATTTTATTGGGATTTTATGTGATAGATCAACACAAAGTAGCACAGAATTGTGAAGTGGAAGGAAAATGATACATGGTGTTAAAAATCTTTTACAAATAAAAATCTGGAAGGTATGGTTGTTTGTGGTTGTAACATGACAAAATCTGGAAAAGTTCAATGGGTACCCACACTAAAGGGCTGAAGGGGTGCTCTTTGACATCTGTATACTTGTGTGTAACATTGTCTGTGTGTCCGTCTGTAGGTTGGTCATATCCGTGCTGAGCGAGACATTCTGGTAGAGGCAGACAGCCTGTGGGTGGTCAAAATGTTCTACAGTTTCCAGGATAAGATGAACCTCTACCTCATCATGGAGTTCCTGCCTGGAGGTATGACCTTCTAACTTTACAAAAATAAATATTAAACAACAGGCTGCCACTCAGCATGGCCCCAGGAAAAAAACAAATGTTTTGGTTGCTGCGACACAGTCATTTCACACTTTTCCCAACAATAAAACATATTTTATTAAATAGAATTTATCTCAGCCTCATCTTACAATGCAGTATTGCAGGACCAATCTAACTACTGTCTTGAATGCTCTGTCTGAAAACTGACTAAAAAGTTCCATGTGCTATGGAACCGAAGGAGTTTCTGTTGCAACTGAAGTAACAGAAAGGATAAATATGGTGAATTGAACCTGCACTGGTGTACTTTTGTCTCCCCCTACTGACAGACTAATGCACAAGACACTATTGATGCAGAGTTTGTTTTTTATCTGGAGCATCAGAAACTTTACTAGGATTATCTGCCGTACTCCTAGTTGCTGTTGCTTTCCCAGTCTCTGTCACTGCTCTCCTCTTCAGCTCTGGCAAACTAGTCAGTTGTAATTTCACCACACACTCATAAGTTCAAACTGTGAAATACAAAGCGAAAAAAGGAAAAACACTCAACTCAAGGCTTCACAGTAGGACTTCACTAAGAAATGGGTTAATTTCTCTAAAGTCTGTGTTTTTGAGCTACATGGCTATATCGCACAGACACAGATGCTAATTACTGCTACGTGAAACACTAATAAAATACTGTCATTTTACTCAAGGGACCTGTCAGTACAATTAAACAGACCGGAAGCCATGTTATTTGTCAGATAATTCCAGTAAAAATGCTCCAAATGCATCAACAACGCTAGCCATGTTTACATGTGCAAAATTTCTTCAATCTGATTAAAATTCAGATTAGGACTTCACTGTTTACGTGGACCCTAAGTAAGGTGATCCGATCATGACGTGCGTTTACATGCATCAAGCGTTTGAACAGAATAAATCATTTTGACGTGCAGAATTGTCTCCGTTTCCTGAAATAGTAGAAGAATAACTTGTGATTTCCGATGTAAACAAACGCCACTGTCTGGATTTCTCCTTTTATCGTCATTTGGCTGCGTGCCACAGATTTCAGTTTCTCCCCTCTCTCGCATTTGTGACTTTTGTGTCATTTCTCTGAAATTTTGATCTGAAGGAGCATGATCGGGTAAGAATCTTCAGATTGGCGTGTTTACACTAAGTACTTTTATTCTAGTCAGGCTTTTAATCTGGTTACTTATGTCCATGTAAACATGGCTGCTCAGGTAAACATGATTCTCAAAGTTCCTGAATGATCAGAAAAGTGTTCCCGCACAGTTTGGACTGTTAGAAATGGTTTCTATACATCCCATCCTGTTGAGTGACTGTTTTCTGCTGTTATGGTGTAGGGGACATGATGACCCTGCTGATGAAGAAGGACACTCTTACAGAAGAAGCTACTCAGTTCTACATAGCAGAGACGGTGCTGGCCATCAACTCCATCCACCAGCTAGGCTTCATCCACAGAGACATCAAACCAGACAACCTGCTGCTGGACTCCAGGGTGCGTGGGAGCTCTCACTTTTATTAGACTTGGGAATTATTTCTATGGAAGTCATTGTAGACTGGTTTATAGCCTTGGCTGTTGAACTTGAGCACTGTTAACTTTTTTTTTTTATTTGTAAAGTGTTTTAAATGATTGGAACATGTAACTAGGGCTATGTCATATCATATTGTCCAGAATAATACAGGTATAAATTTTTACGTCATATAAAAGTGTCATGATATCAATTCATAACTTTATGTCCCCCAATACGCACAACAAGGACACAAGCCCAGACATGTTTGACAGCAAGAGCCATGTGTCTGCGTCCAATGACGATTTAGTAAAAAGGGACCTATTTTAACAACCTCCAACAAAGCACAATGCTTTGCAAAATATGCAAGAAACAACCAACTTGTTTCACCACTTTAAGCAAAAACACACCGTTGAGCACAACCAGGCTATGAAGGCATGTGAGGAGGAGATGGTAGCAGCTGGTGATGTGCACTCAAAAGTAAACCAATGATTTGCGTAGCTGGAGTGCTGGCTAGCTGCACTCCATATGACAGGAAGAACAAACGTTGGATGGAAATTACTGATGTGGTTACATGATGGAAAAGCAGGACTAGTTAAAAGCTCAACCCAAGATACAGCATCCCAGGTAGAAAATATTTTTCAATTTCAGTTTTATTATGTGAAAATATTGTGCGGGCTCCTGAAGAGTTGCAAGATTAAGTTACTTTAGTTATTGTTAAATTAAAGTGGTAAGCAGATATGTTATACTTCTACTTAAAATTTCCAGGGAAAACACTACCTAGGCTACTTCTGTGCTTACATTTGGCTTACACTGTAACTACTATTGCACTGTGATTCTGCTGCTGCTGGCACCTTGTGGCAGTTGGATTCACACTGTCATCAATGACACTAACACATTGGAAAAGAAGGATGGAAAATGCCCTTCATTTTGTTCGCACTAATAAATGCTGCTGCCTTCAAGCTGCAGTCACCGATAAAACGTTGTTCAGTATTTTTTTTTCCTGTATCATCATAAATATCATTATCACAGATTTCCTTGAAATATGGTGATATAATTTTGAGGCTATATCTCCCACCCCTACATGTAACCATAATCAGATTGGAGCTGCCTCTGTGCTCCATATCATGAAAGTATTCAAATGTGAAGTGATTCCACTAGATTCCGGCTGAGGTTCTGGTCGTTTTTCACATGCTCCTACTTGGATTGTTGTGTGAAGCTGCTGCATAATGTGGGTTTGTATCCGTCTGTTAATTTAACAGGAAATTACCTTTTGTGAAAGCAGGGAATCTAACATGTCTGTGGTCTGCTGACCTGCATTCACCTTGAGAACGGGCTCATATTGTGTAAAGATTACTGTGTTCTACAGTTTGAGTATCTCTAATTGTGTGTTGTTTGTTTTGTGTTTCAGGGCCATGTGAAGCTGTCTGATTTTGGTCTGTGCACAGGCCTAAAGAGAGCTCACCGTACTGAGTTCTACAAGAATCTGAACCACAGCCTGCCCAGTGACCTCAGTAAGCAAAGTCAGCAAAGTCCATTTAATTCAAATATAGCTTGCACGCAGCACCAGCTACTCACATTTGTTTGTGTTTGACTCATTTCATTAAAAACACCAGTCACTGCTGAGGAGTTTGACCATGATTAGTTTAATCTGAATCAGTCCCCTGCTCAGTTTTCCATAGCAGCCATGACAGCAATCTTACTAGAATTACTGGTAACCCTGATACTAGTTACTTGGTTCTTGATGCATTTCTGCATCACTTTCTGCATCACTTTCAACACAATGTTTGCAGTCCCATTAATAGTTGCGCGCACAACGTCATGGAAGGTTGCAACCTAATCTCAGACACCATTCAGTCTTCACTGCAAAGAAGACTTCTTTTGATTTTCTTTTTTTCTTTTTGGTGTGTGTCTGTAAGAGAGCAACACAAGCAGAAATCTTCAAATATAGCTTGAAATCGGTTGGATGCTGAGATCAGAGTGCTGGTCTTTTATGACATGCAGGGTGAGATAACCAAACAGCTAAACATACTTTATTATTGAGTCTTGCATGTTAGATGTCAGATAGGCAGCGCATACAACAGCTCTTTTCTTAATGGTGTTGTATCTCTCAAAGTCATTGGAGCATGTAATTTTATTCAGCAGGGGACTCATGCATTAATGTAAGTCCTATTGTAGCCACCCGTGCCTTAATGATGCAAAGCTGTCACTTTTAATGGCTTGATGAGGCAGAAATGACTGTGACGCATAAAAGCCTCAGTGTCTGTGGGTATCTGTGGAGTCAAAGCTTTTAATACTGAGTTGTCTTGCCTGCACAGCCTTCCAGAACATGAACTCCAAGAGGAAAGCAGAGACCTGGAAGAGGAACAGGAGGCAGCTGGTATGTCTGAACACAGATGTGATTACACTTTGATTGCATATTAGTCACATGGCACTAGGGCAGTGCAAAATGACAGTGTATATATTGAATGACAGAATAAAAACATCTATTGTTTGATAGTATGCTCTTTCGTTTATTTTGTAGTGTTGCAAAATACACTATTTCTGTCAATATTTTTTCATCGTTTGGATGACTGTTAGCAATGTCACACTGCACCACATGAATGCAGGCAGAAATGTGAATACAGCATGGCGATTGAATTTGAGACAGAATTGGGTAGCTTCGAACAGGAGAAGGACCAGCCAAGACAAATTGAGGTGCTTGTTCCTAAAACGATGGGCAACCTTTGTAGCATGGACTTTGTTTGGTTACAAAAAGTCTTGTTTTTGAAATTGTTTTATAATTTATACATTAATATTTTATATTTTTACATTCTTAATTAAACATTTGCCCAGAAGTTTAAAATAAAAGGAGAAAAATAATCACACATGAAAGAGTATCATTCATTTTTGAGTATATAATTTAAAATAAAATAAAAAAAACAGTCCATTCCATTTGCTCATTATATTAACTATTAATTCACTGAATTTACAGAAAATATAGTATATTGTGATATATATCGTTATCGGGATATGAGATGTTGGCAATATTGCACAGCCCTACAGGACACAAGAACTGGCTTTTCACCCTTAATGTGGAGAGATATGAAGAGAGATGGCACAATTTAAAGGATTAAGGGTCACTATTACAATTTATACAGTCAACAAAATCCTACATGCTGTGCCCCAACACAGAAATCGGCTAGTGTGGTCATCACACCTAAATGTATTTTTCATAAAAACTGAAATGTGTGGCACAAACATTGCATGAAATATCTGGCTAGATTTATGACCTTGTTTTCTTTTCCTTTGATAAGGATCAATCCTGACTTAAATCTAGATGTTGCCAGTTTTGTACTGTACAAAGAAATGCTTTTTTGAAGCTTATTGCTTGTCTTTTGAAACCTTAACATTTAAAAAAGGTGAAAAAAGGTTTCTGTTCTTTCATCATATTTATTTGCCCCTATCTCTTCCTCCCCTCCATCAGGCGTTCTCCACAGTGGGAACTCCAGACTACATCGCTCCAGAGGTCTTCATGCAAAATGGATACAATAAGCTGTGTGATTGGTGGAGCCTGGGTGTGATCATGTACGAGATGCTGATAGGTAAGGATTCAGGGAGGTGACAGAAATCAACCTTATTCACCTTGAGGTCTCTAACGTCAGGCCTTGTGTTGTCTAAATGAGTGCTGCTCTTTTTGCTGTGTGCAGGTTATCCTCCTTTCTGCTCAGAGACTCCTCAGGAGACATACAGGAAAGTGATGAACTGGCGAGAGACACTTGTCTTTCCTCCAGAAGTGCCTATATCAGAGAAGGCCAAAGACCTCATCCTCAGGCAGGCACACGCCTCTTCTCCCCTTCATCTCTCTGTCTTGTATCATAGAAAGTGATGTCATTCTTGTTTTTTTTTTTGTTTTGTTTTGTTTTTATATTGACCATATTATTATTAATATCATATTGTTTTGTTTGAAAAAATGTCAACTGTTCTAATGGCTCCTTTTTTATCAAGTTGTACTAAAAGATCATGTGGTGTGCAGGTTCTGCTGTGAGGAAGAGCACAGGATTGGTGCTGCAGGTGTAGAGGAGATCAAGTCCAATCCTTTCTTCGAGGGTGTAGACTATGACCATATCAGGTGGGCACAGTTATTACACACTCATGTTAAAGATGGTTGTGCTGACGTGTTGGATTCCCAAATGTGTGCTTTGTAAATTTATTGCAATAGATTAACTGTCAGTAAGCTGTCAGTTAAGCAGAAGGCATTTAAACATTAGTTTGGGCAATCTTTACTGCATGTCATTGTCCTGCTCTCCTTCCCCACTTTGCCTTTAATTTCCAGCTGTTCCGGGGTAGCTGGTCAATGGCCAGCAGATGGTGCTCTGCCAATTTATTTATAAAAAAAGAAAATAAGTGGATATAAAAACATTATATCATATCTCAGCCTTGTTTCACAAAAGCATCTTCAGGCTAAGATTTGTTTTCTTTTATGTGCTGTGTAAACTAAAGAAACACAACCAAAAATGTTTCTATTAAAAATAGAGGAGACACAGACGACCAGCCTGGTGTTTAAACAGTATTTCTCTCTCTCTCTCTCACAGCTGCCAACGCCTGGCATAGTAACATAGAACTGAATAGATTAGCCCCTTGTCACCAATCCAGCTTTCACTAAGGTCCGATCCAAATATCAGATTAGTGCATCTCTGATAATAACTGGATTTTTCACAGCCCGTTGGTGTACAGTTGTTGTGATGTTTTAGTGATTCAAGGAATTGCGCATTAAGAACCAGTTAAAGGAAAGCTGTTGTCTTGTGATTATACAACTTCAAAAACACCTCATTCATGTGTTTAGCAAACAAATGGCTCTTTACCACTTTTCTACCAACCCAAATGTCCTGTTCACGACCTACATCTGGTTTACGGACAAAAGTCCCTTTCACACACGAACTTCACTAGTCTGTTAAAATGACATTCGGACAAAGGTCACTGCATCAAATGAATAAATGCAGTGCGCATACTACAACACTCCCATTTCTCCATACAAGGGAAGACATTCACCTTAATGGAGAAAGCAGTGACTTTCTAAGAGAGAAGCCTGCACTTCTAAAGCAAAACAAAAAAAAAAACTGAAGAAACTGAAAGATTGGTGTCTGAGGAGGAAGATAGAGAAGGCAAAACTTTTCCTATGGAGTAATTTTTATAAAAAGGCATAGAGGCCAAGGGTGCAAATGAGTGTTATTTCCTCAGAGACATACCCTGATACTAAAGTTCAAGTAACAAAAAAAGGAAAGAAGACAAGGTTTGACATCAGAGTTAATGTGAAAAAGAGAGTAGCCTTACAGAAAAAAATATCTCAACACAGAGCAGATGAAAAAGAAGGAAGATGGTGGAGCATCTGATCTGTAGACCCAAGGTGAGAAACTCACTCCAAGAAATGGAAATTTAAGTGATGGCATCCACCAAAGAGAGAGAGAGAGAGATTTAAATTTAAACAACAAAAACAAGAAAGGTGCACTTTAAAAGTGACAAGTTGCACACTCAATGCCAACACATTCACATGCTGTCAGGTTAAAAGAAAGGAGTGCATGCCTGAAAGTGGTGTTCCGCATTAGCCAGCTCAGACAATTTACTGATTCTCGGATTTCAAATGCAAACTTAGACTTTGTCCTGTGCAGATATTTTCTCTAACTTGACTGATATTTCCCAGAGAGAGGCCGGCTGCCATTCCCATAAATATCAAAAGCATTGACGACACCTCAAACTTTGATGAATTCCCTGATTCAGATATCCTCACACCTGCAGGTACCTACAGCCCCTTTCTGTCTAAAATGTTTCTGGTTTTGTTGTGAAATCTCACATGATTAAAACAACTTTCTTCTTCTTCTGCTCCAGCTACCCAGGTGTCTAATCAGACTGAGGCTGATTTGAAGAACAAGGACTGGGTCTTCATAAACTACACCTACAAACGCTTTGAAGGCCTGACAGCTCGAGGTGCTATCCCCTCCTACATGAAGTCAGGGAAGAGATGAACACCACCACACAAGCTTTTAACCAACTCCTCCATGAAACCTGAATGAGTTGCCCATCTTGAGCCCTGAAAGAAAACTGTTTCTGTGTGATGTCACACAGCTCTTTGCAAATAAAAAAC
The DNA here is from genome assembly GCA_015106735.1 of Paratilapia polleni. Taxonomy (NCBI): domain Eukaryota; kingdom Metazoa; phylum Chordata; class Actinopteri; order Cichliformes; family Cichlidae; genus Paratilapia; species Paratilapia polleni. The sequence continues at coordinate 11,078 of VUQI01062051.1, forward strand.
GGGGCTATTTTTTTCCTCTGTTGCTTTCCATAGGAATGTTCCATTTCACCAATAGGAACTGCTGCCTTCATTTCTGCAGCTCTTCACTCTGACGCTTCTGAGGGTACAACTTTCCTTCCTGCTTACAATGACACTGAACTAGGATTAAAGTGATTCTCTCCATTTGTTTCTTTGCACCAGTGGCTGCAGTTGGATGTCTTCACTCTTGATACCAGCATCACTCACATTCCCTCTCTGTAAACCAGCACCAGGCTGTTGGACCTACCAAGGGCTCTTCTCCTTCCAAACCAACACATCTGCTTCTTGGACATTTTGTTGTTGTTGTTGTTGTTGTTGTTGCTGTTGTTGTTGTTGTTCACGTCAACTCGAACATTGCATTAAGTCGTCACTTGAAGTGAATCAGGTGCTCTTCAGGGATTCTGTCCAAATGTTTCTTGTTTCCTACAAGAGCTTTTTTCTGGGCTTGTCTAAAGTGCTGCTTGCTTCTTAAGATGACCAAACCAAAGACTTAGATGAATGTTTGATCTCTCCATCGCATCACTTCTGCTAACTCCATTGTACTTGTTTATATTTGCTTGTTTAAAAGCGTGAATATTTGAGAGGTATTAATTTTATGGAACAAACACAAGACTCTTGTTACATTTGACCCTGTCATGTTCAGTTACCTTCTGCACCTTAAGTGATGTGAATGCAGTTGTAGTACAGTCAGGCCTCCAGCTCATTAGATTGTGTTTAGAGTAGTGCTTTGGGTTTGACAGGGCATTGAAAGCAAGTAACCACTAATAGCTACATTGATCATTTTATTGTAGGGCTCCAGCTAACATTTTTGAAATGATCAGTTGTTTTCAAAAAAGGACTGAAGAATTTTGGGCAAATATTTAATTGTATTTTTCTGACAGATATCGTGATTTAATCCATTTTATTTTATTATTATTATTTTTTTAAATAAAAAATTGGGATGAACTTTTACCACTTAAAATACTACCAAGATATTACCTGCTCTGTTTTCTAATGGAAGCATAGCAACTTGAATTGCTATGAATTGCTTCTAATATGTGTTTGTTACATTGTTTGAATTGGCAATGGACGTTCAACATATAAATATAGATAAAATATAAGTTGTGACGGTGTTGAGTTAGAACTCTGCAGCCTTTGTGATAATGTTATCCTATCGTTACATATTTTGATTTTGATTAGAAGCCGATATTATTCAGCCCTGTTTAGTCCAAGATTAAGTCCTCAAATGTCTATTTTTGTCCAGTCATATTAACAGAAATGGTGAATGTAGACTTATATCATGGAAAATACTACAGAGTCTCATATTTGGTGGGTTCAACCAGCAAATGTTTTTTCAATTTTCTTTAAAGACTCTAAAGGGGAATTCAGTTGTTAAAATACAAATTTCAACAATTGAATTATTGTTTGGGTTATTGCTTAATAGAGTTATTTTTGTTTGCTGTCTTGGATGCAACTGAAAATGTCTTGATTAGGGATGTGCGTGACTAGTTTGCTTGATGATTAAACATTGCTGCCCTCGTTAGTTGGTACCAGATACTAGTCAAACAATTTTTTTTTATTAAAGCACGCCAGTAGATTTTATGCGGACACTACATGGCAGCACACCTCTCTTTCTGTGATGGGCAGCAAACAAGCTAGAAAGTAAAATGATCAGTTGTATGTCAACTGTTTCGGAGTGAACTGTCATATAACCACTCGACTGGAGAGATTTATAACATTCTGTAAAAAGTTGTGGGGACATTAACTTGCAAGGAACAAAGGCTACTGGTGCTAGCAGTGCTAAAATTAGCCACACTCTGAGAATATAATCTGATATTGTGTGCAATGTTATACACAACACAGAGTGCCACATTTCAGCAGCATTTAAAATACAATTTGATTATTAAAGAACGTGATTGATGGTTTCAAATAGCTCTTTGATGCAATATTTGTGGGAGCTTTGTTTGACCTTGTCCATTAGATTGTTTTCTGACTTTTGTCTCTTTTAAACAACTAGTAAATTAGTCACCAAGAACATCCTTGTTCTTGTCCCAAAACCTTCAAATATGATTGTCAGATTATGAGTAGCAGTGAAAAAGTTCAGAGACTGCTCTTGTAAACACAAAAACCTTACCACCATCACTTTTAAAGTGGTTACCCCCCAGTCTTATTCAAGTTGTCATGTTGTCTACCCCCAAAAGACATTTAGAGTAACCAACACGTGTTACTGTGCCTGTACCTGTTAAAGTAGCTCTGTCCACCCTCCATAATACATACTGCTTGGCAGAGAGAGACTCATTTCCCACTTCCAGCATAAAGAGAAAGAATGTAGAACATATGGTAATTACTGACCATAAGTGACCATATATCAGCTGAACAGCTAAAATGGTAAAATTGCATTTTTTACCTTTTCTCTCTTTGCCTGTAAATCTATTAACTTGTTCAGTTTTTATGTATGTAAAATAGCTCACCTGTCTCTCCTCCAGTGTGCACTGTGCCATCACCGACAAACACACCTGGTGAAATGCAAAGCTGAGGAGCAGAGATAAACTAGCATATCTGTGTCTCATTTTGAGATGATGGATCAGTGTAGCCGCTCCCCACACACATTCATTTTAAAGAGAACAGAGGGGCGAGCATGAAAGTGTCTGTGTGCAGAGATGCTGACATGAAATTGTGGTGAAGCAGTTTAAATCTGTTGTGAATCTTCCCTAAAATTGTTAATGTCAATTTGTTCGGAAAATAAGCTAAAAACAAAATCAGTTGGTAAACCATTGGCAGTCACTGTCATTGTTATCGTTAATCACAACCCTGCCTGCACGCGGCCACGTCTAATATATGCAGCTTCACCTAATCAGGACTTTCACTGTAGGTACCTGCTCTGTTTGTACACAGCAGGAACAGTCTTCATCACACCCCATAGTCACCATTGTAAGGAGTAAAATGTTAGACATTAGTTTAATGCTGTCTGACCTACTCTGCCTGTTTTAACATTATATAGAATGGTTCCACTACTGTAGTGCAGCTGAAACTCACTGAAACATGAAGGTTAAAGCACTAAATAATGCATCCTTGTGCAAACAAACAATAGTTTCATAATGAGTAGCTGCACATGATTGTGGGTGTAAACAAAACAAGCAGCTTTAAATGGTGTAAAAACTGTGTTAACCTCTGTTAACACTCTGACCCCAGGACTGTGGCCCAGTTCTGCTACAGGTTGTTTTTTAATGTCACCTCTGCACTTGTTACTGCTTTCAGAACACTTCAGTCTGGTTTGATTCAACTTATAGCAGGTCTGCTGCTCGAAATGTATTTGATGTACAATAGTGTGGTGGTTGAATGACTGGAAAGAATCTTCGAGCGTTCATTTGTCCGCTTGTCACTCTGAACCTTTGTGTTGTTTAAAAAAAAACAAAAAAAAAAAAACACAAAATTTTAACTCCATAACAGCCAACGGGATCCAATGTGGAGTTATTCTGTTCACATAGAAGCACAGGGCTAAGCATTTTTAAGTGAACACAATATCCAGAATGCTGTCATTTAAAATGAATGTAAAATGAACTTTTATAGAGTCATGGAAAAGTGCTTTTTGCCACAGCAGTTTCAAAATGCTGTTTGTTTGAATGAAGTCTAGACCATACATGTTTTCATTGTTCTTTTTTTTCCCCCCCTGACATGAGATGTGCTTGTAACTATGGAAGCCCATTTCTGCAAGAAACGATGACCAAAACAAAAAAATAGCCAAGAAAAAAGGGGAGAGCCAGAGGTCCCGAGTCAAAATTAGAAACTAAATAGAACTAAAAATAAAGATGAGTTAAATTTCATTATCATTGTCCTTGTCAGAAATCCTGTTTTCCCTCAGTTGGTCAAAATTCACAGCACAGTTTTCTTAAGTTAGTAACTTCTTAAAAAATAATTTTAGATTTTCATCAGAATGTTGACTCAGTTTGGATTTGTGTTGAAGTTTTTTTTTTTTAACTTATCAGATGAAAAGTCAAGTGTAACATTTTCAAGCTGAAACTCTGACATGCTCATTAATCTGTATCCAAAGATGACATGGGACTTTATAATGGTTACCAAAAATGAAAGATTTTGACCTCTTATCTTTAAAATTAAGCCTTATATCATCTTTTATCTCTTTTTCCTTTCCTGCAGGAATGTTCTTCCATAACTCTTGAGTCTGGATGTTTTTCTTTTTGTTTGTAATATAGTGTATGCAGGTAGTAGGGTAGATGAAGCTCAGTGCATTGCCACACATTTTAGAAAAGCATACAGTGATGCTTTTATTTCTGTGGCTGGGTTCCATGTTTTTTTTTCACAGTCTGTGTGCTGTTGGGATGCTCCTGCTCTGCATGCTTTAACCAAACAGCAGATGAGTCAGCTTAAAGAAATGGAGCAAATGGAATGACTTGTTTTGGTGATGATTCCTCTTGGTGTGTGTGAGAGAGAGAAAGGGAGAGATCATGCTATGTAAAAGCAGTGCAGTGTTGGATTGTTTGAAGATGTGTATGCTGTTTTGTTTCGGGGTTTTTTTTGTTTGTTTTTTAACAACCAATGCTCCTATGCTTGTGGATGCTGTGCTTGTGTTATGTATCGCATCTCTGGGTAAGAAGTGTTTGGGAAGGTAGATGTACATTATTTATATACCACTGTTTGTAGCGTGTGGCTGTTGTATGTTTTCTGCTATTTGACAATGAATTATTCTGCACTTAACTGTGTTGCATCTTCACTTGCAGCATTATATTCTTATTTATTTGCCTTTATTTTTTACAAGAAAGTGAACCTCTTGACATTAAGAATCTCTTTTGCAAGAGCATCCTGGACCTAGGTAAGCAGTGTTAATATAGCATGTTTTTGGATGGGAGAAACTGGAGTTCACAGAGAAAACTTGATCATGCTAATTCCACACAGAAGGGTACTCCCATGGATCAAAGCTGGGACTACTGAGCCACTGCTCAAAGCATTAGCCTACATTATTAAGTTGCCTATACTATAGACTTTATATTATGATGGATGTAGCCACTGTGATGTCACCCATTGGTTGTGGGCTCCACATGTTGAATGAATGTTAGCGTTTTGGCCATGTTGTCAGCTAAGGCTAGCAAGCTTAGAATGGAATGGACTAGCATTTATATAGCCCTTTTCTAGTCTAACTGCTCAAAGCACTTTAGACTACAAGCCATAACCATACATTCATACTGCACTTTATTCTGTACATTTACTGCACTTTATCAGCTCACATCCATGGTCAATTTAGAATTACCAATTAACCTAACATGCATATCTGGATTGTAGGTAGAACTGTAGAAGAGTACCCAGAGCAAAACCCGCACAGGAAGAACATGCAAACTCCACACAGAAAGGCCCCAGCTGGGGTTTAAACCAGGAACCTACTTGCAGTGAGGTAAGAGTGCTAACCATCACACTACCATGCCACCTTGGTTACCAGGTTGGATTCATAAACTGCATGGATGCAACACTAAGTAACTAATAAATACTTCAATTTCATGCACTAAAACTCAAGCACAAACTTCTCGCATGTGCTGTACTGCACAGCAGGACATATATAATTGCATTAGAAATGCTCCAAAAAGCACCAACAGCACAAAATGCGGTTGAGAGTTTCAGTTTAGTGACTGGAATGGGTGGAAGTGAACTTTTAACACATAGCAGCCTGTGTTGACCCACCTGTCAACCAAAGTGGCCTTTGAGTGGCCTCACCAGAGTTTTTTTTTTTTTTTTAAAACTCCTTACAGTTGTGTATAAAGGAAAAAAAAAGGTCTATAGAGACAAAAACATTTTTGCTGCCAGGCTGTAAACAAGTTATTTTCATGGCTCAAGTTGGCCATGTTAACATGGGAGTCTCTGGGGATTGATTCACTTTTGGAGGCAGCCTTAAGGTGCCATCAGTGGAATTGCAGTTTTTGGCACTTATGCATTTGCTTCACATTTCAGCGTAGAATGTTGCTGCTTACTCAGTAAGCCCACTGTAATATTTTATAGAACTTTTAGTCAGTGGGTGCCAAAAACAGCTGATCATTGCTTCATACAAGCAAAAGATGCAAAACTCAAAATGTTTTCCCATTTACATTACCTGAAATGTAGTAAAAAGCTTGGCCAAGGTGCTGCCATTGTAATAAACCCCTAAATGGATGTTTTGTAGGACTTGAATTTTTTTTTTGTCTTCTAAGTGGAGATCACTTTACGGTTACTACATTCACAGCTTCCCTGTGATGACTCCCTCAAGACAAATGGAAAAGTTTCATATTTTCAAATTAATCCTCAGCCAGCTTCCCAGCTGTTAATGATGCAGAAAACATCCATCATCTCAGTGTTTCTAATAGACATGATTGAGCTCGGGGATCAGTACTAGCTGGGCTGCATCTGCTTCCTCTGTCAGCCGTGTTCTCCACAGAGGAGAAAACATGATTACCCAAAATGACAGCACTGTGAGTGAATTGGCTGGTTGTTAACAGTAGAGAGAATATGTGTGCTGGGACTCGGTGCTTGGCAGTTGGTCTGGGCCATGAGAAGGCTCTACAAAGTCATTAATATGTGGTGTTTTGCTCCTAATGGCTCTTTAAAGAGCATCTGCTTGATGAGCAGGACCTGCAGGGTGAGCTGATTGCACAAAACTAAACCGATAGTTTCAGTCTGGTGTGTTGTTCTTTGAGTTAATGTTGTGCTTAATGGCTTAGTTATTGACACAGTAGAAAATGTTTTAGTCTCACTTCCTTTCTAAGCCACCTTCCACCATTCTGGATGTGTTTCCTCATACTAAGAGGTGTTAAAAATGCAACAAGTACTGATGTAAAATTTTTCATACATACACATAAATATAACAAAACGATTAAGAGTAATGAAAAAGGGATTAGTAGCTCATTTCAAGAGTAATCTTGCAAGGCCAAGTTGCCGTGTCCACATGGTGCAATCGGTAGACCCTAACCCTTATTCCATGACTGCCACAGGCAAGCAGGGATCAGGCGATCAGAATGCTGACCACCGGATGACTGCTGCAAGAATTGTAAAATATATGAAAATGCTGCATTGTTGTGTTTTTAATCCCTCTTAGTATATATACAGTTACCAAATAAAGTTAGTGAAGCCTTTAGAATTAACAGGCTTGTTAAATGGCTGCCTTCAGTCATTATTAAATAGCAAGTTTATCCTGTCCCCAGCTTTGGTCTACTGCAACTCAAGGAGTATATCTTGGTTTGCAGTAGACCTAAGAGAAGAGAGGGTCAGGCCTATACAAAACTGTGGCTTGGAGAGCAGCTTTGAAAGGAACAGATCGCAAAATATATTGATCAACAATTTCAAAACTAGAGCAGCTCACTACATCAAGGGTATAGAATTCAGAGAGAGTGTAACCTTGGTTATTTTTCATACAGCAATTTACAGATGTCCCCTAAATGCATCACGTGGAGGCAGTGATAAAGTTACTGTTTTGAAAACAGGACATCTGTAAGGATACACCCACTGTGATTGTGGCTCTGGAGAATGAATTCAGTCACTCACTCATGTAGTCTGAATGAGCAGTTCACTAACAAATGCAATAAATAATTAATAGATTAACAATTAAAACACATGACCAAAAAATCTAGTGTTTACATGTTCGCTATCACTGTGAGAGTTTTAGACCATTTGAGCAATGAAATTTTGTAATAAGTAGATACTCAGATCTGAGATGACTGGCCTTTGAATGTGTGGCTCTGTCTAATTCTTGGAAATGCCCACTTAACTTTAGTGTTTAGTATGTAGTTGACAATAAAGTCCACATTCTTTATTTCAGCTGTTTACTGTCACAAGTTTCCTCTTATGACCATGATAGGTGGGAGATGCTATGTTTCACTTCAAATCTAGGTTAATATTACTTTATAAGCAAAAGCAAAGAAATTAAATATACAGCCAAACCTCTGAAGTTATGGGATGTGTGCATCAGTGGTGTCAGTACTGTAGAGTGTACAGACAAAGTAGAAATGAATAAACGAGTGTTGCACGGTGCTAAAATGGACTATCACGATGTCTCCAAGGACACATGCCTGCAGCCTTCACGATACAATAATACAGATTCTTATTTAGACTCTTTCTCTCCGATTGATCTTTCTCAGTTAACTTCAATAATTATTTCCTCTAAACCATCAACGTGTCTATTGGACCCCATCCCTACAAGACTGCTCAAAGAAGTCCTACCATTAATTAATGCTTCAATCTTAAATATACTCAATCTATCTTTATTAACGGGCTACGTACCACAGGCCTTTAAGACGGCAGTAATTAAACCATTACTTAAAAAGCCTTCACTTGACCCAGCTGTCTTAGCTAACTATAGGCCGATCTCTAACCTTCCTTTTATTTCTAAAATTCTTGAAAGAGTAGTTGCAAAACAGCTGACTGATCATCTGCAGAGGAATGGTTTATTTG
>VUQI01062052.1:3258-16782 GCA_015106735.1 Paratilapia polleni
ATAGGTTTTTTTTTTTTGGGGGGGGGGGGATTAAATAAACTACTTTTTCTATGAATCAAAAATGTTGATAGTCATATTGTAAATTACAAAATCACAATTCAGTGCATTTCAATGAATTTTAAAGAATGTATCATAGAAAAAGAAAAAAGAAAAAAGAAAAAAGCACCCAGCTGAGGCTGAAGTAGTGAAATGAACTTGTTACTGCAGTCAGGGTTAGGGGAATGAATACACCTATCAGCTTCTGAAAATACAACAGTCTCTACACTAACTGGATGAAACTGTATACCGAACAGAGCACTACCCATCTACAATACCACATACTGTGTGGCAAAGTCAGAACAGCAGTATGTCTTAGGTGCAGCTTCAGACTAAAGATAGACTGCTGCTAGTAGAGACAGAGATGCATGACTTGGCCTACCATAATTACTGGACATATGTGGAAGGATAACAGCTGAACAATTGAAGGTAAATGGTGCTGTCATAACATTTGCTGGGTTTGTTTTCTTTTTAAACCTCCTTTAACTGTAGTAACATTTTCAGGCTTTTTTTTAACTCATCCAGCTGAAGAATCGTCGGAGATGAATTTGTCCTGAACATGACAGTTTCTTTATGTACTTCATACATTACAGTAACCTGTGAATTGTGAGCCGGATGAGCTACTACGTCACTGACATTCTGGTTTTTAATTATAAGAATGGCTAATGCTAACAAGAGGCTAATAACATACATTAGCTAGCTTAACAGTTGTAGCTTGGGCCTTAAAAAACATTGTAAAAATACAAAATTCCCCAATCCTTAGAGGTGACAGGGGTCAGTTCCACAACAACTGTGTGAAATGATGGCAGAGTGTTCACAAGAATAGACTCTGAGCCCTGCTCAGAAGTACTTGAGATTTTCATCAGTAAATCACAAAATGATGGATCTTTAACTGTGCTGACTGAAGAATGTATAGGCTAATGGGTAAAGCATGCACTGCATGCCCTTGATGATTATTTCCGTCTGTTTCATGTTGAGGAAATGCTAATCATTTTTCAGTGTTTACCTCCACAGAGTTCACTAAGGGGCGTGAATGCACATTCTGTGTAACTTAAGCTAATTATTTTATTTATTTTGTAATATGTAGGTGTGTAGACTTTTTAAAAGACAAATGTTGAAACAAATATCCATACAGGGGGTTATGTCTGTCATGTTATTGGGTCGCCCTGTTTGAATGTAATGTGATATTTAGATGGTTCAAACCTGTGTGGGCCTTTTTAAATCATTAATCAAAATGAGATTTGACAGCTTATCATGCATATTCTTATTCATTCATTTTCATCTTTTTTATCACACACATTAGAGTAGGGGAAAATGATGCTTTTTGTGTTATTATGGTTGGGTTTTGGTTGTTTTAGCCTCAGAGACCAATAGTAAGGCGTAGAGAACGATCACGATTGGGGTCAAAGTGCAGTATGTTCTTTGTTAAAGATGGGGAAACATTATGGTTTGGGTTAAAAAGACAACTTTGTTAGGGTTTGAAGACTTTTGTCATCAATGTTTTGATAACAAAATAAAAACCATGTTACCAAACTTTAAACTTTACCATGTTAAGTTTAAACGTTTTGTTGATCCATCTAGCCATGCATGCTGTCTTCCTTTCTACAGGGATGTTTTTCCAACTGAGTAGCATCACCTGCCTTACCTACAACCTGGAATTATTGTGTCAGACAAGACATATCCACAAATGTCTGAAGTATTCACTGCATATCAGGTATATATGTGTATATAACATGGTAATAAATGACTGAAATTATACTCTTTAAAATGGGGAAAGAACAGTCAGGAATTGGCTGATGCAGACACCTATCTGCTTACTTTGCAGGTTGCTACTCAACTGAGTGTTCACATCTCTCTCTCCTCCTGTTTCCTTTGCATAACCCTTTAACTGTGTTTCTCTCACTTTTAGTACACATATCATGGGTTTTTGAGGCTCCCAGTTTTCCCATCTCTGACACCCTGCTGTCTCACTTTTGTCACTTTCCTGCCATTCCCAATTTTGTCATTACACCCCCCTGCTGCTCCGCCACCACCCTCAAGCTGCTTTCTTGACATCATCCTGGCACTCATATGCCACATATTCCTCACACAAAGCCAACATACAAAAAAAAGGATTGCCTTTAAATGTTCTAACTAAATATTCTGAGCTGTTAACAGCCTTTTAAATAGGTGGTACTTAAGGATTAAGCATGTTTGGTATGTTAACAGAATAATAACAAGACAAAAGCATAGTGAAGAGGTGCTTTCAGGGCTTTCATTATTATTATCATTATTATTATTATTGTTTTTATTGTTTATTCTTATTCAAGAGGAACCTGGAGGTCAAAGCCATGAGTAGAGTTTTGCAGTGAGTGAATAAAAAAATGTGCAAGGATAGTTAATTCACTAATACGCAATATAAGAATAATGCGAGATAAACACTCTTGATGGCATGAATTCTAGAGAAAACAAACAAAACATTCAATTAGCTGATTGAAAAAATAGATCAGTGAGCTGTTCTTTTTCACATTTTATAGAAAAAAACTATTACTTCACTCATCAGCAAAATAATTGCCATAGTAATAACTAATGACAATATTCACTAGTTGCAGCCATAATGCAGCTTTACAAACTTTTAACGAGCAGGATGTTGTTCCTGCTCGCCATTGCTGTAGTCTGCACTTGTCAGTCTATGAGGTCAAGAGCATTAAGCACTTTTGAAAGTTTTTCCTAACTACTTTATCCATCTCTCTACTGTATCTTTTGAGACACAGTAGGTAGATGCTTGAATACCCCAAGGAACATTTCTTCAGAAGCTCAACAACAGAAATGTCAGTTCATAGACTCTGGGCTTTGTGTCTAAACAAAATCAAAGCTTTGAATTTTGTTTTCTTCTTTTTTTGCTAACCTTGGGATAAGCACGTATTTTCACACCTGGGCAATTCCTGACAAGATCATAGGAATGTTCTGTTTTTGGTCTGGGTTTCTTTTCAGTAATTGCCGCACATATGTATTGCTGTGAACTGGATTATGAAAAGGCACTAGTTACTAAGAAGAGAAGACACTGCTGTATTGTGGGATGTCTGTGTTGAGCTTTGGGCAACCCATGGAGCATTTTATCTGGCTGTGCAACCTGGCCGGATGGCATTCTCTTGGCATGCCATCCTCGTGGCTGGCCACTTGGCTTGTGGCCCAGGGATATTTGGCCCGCTGCGCATAGCAGAATCACCCCATCCCCCTAATTCCCATCTTCACCTCTCTCTTCCTCTCTCTCCCTCTCTCCCTCTCTCACTCTCTCTGGCCACTTGCCTAAGGACAACTGCAGTGCTTTGTGTGGCCTAGCAGGTCTCTTTATACTGGCTTCATGGCCATGGCTGGTGGGAAGACAGTGCCATGATAGCTACAGACAGCCACACAATTATACAACATAGCCAGTCACTGCAAGGTGGTTTTGCATTGCATGAGGCCCCATCAGCTGTGACTTACCAAAGCACTGGTGTAATTCAGTTATAGGGATGGCCTTGGGTAGTGCAGAATTAGGGGGCATACAACAGCTTATTATCCACCTCTCTGACTGTCTATCAAATTGATAGCTCACTCTTACTGGCATCTCATTGACATTGTATTAAATGTCCTGTGTCTGCCCTGCTTAATTGAACACAGAATTACCCTATTTGGACACGCTTAGCAGAATGGAGCTTAACGAACGTAGAAAATAAAAGATGAGATCAGAGCTGACCTCTGGAACACACTCCATACAACAAAAGCTTGAGGCTGCAGTCACAGAGATTATCTGAAGGGGGAGGAATGGACATTTTGTAATCTGTCAAATGCTGGCACTGCACAATACAAAAACTTGATGGTCATTCCTAATATGATCTATGAACATCCACTGCATTTGTCAAGATTTTTTTACACTGCAAAGTGTTATGATGGTTTGGAGTAGAAGTAAGGATCATAAATGTAAACTCACTTAATTCGATTTTTAAAGGGGTTAAAGACAGGTCAGTAGGGACTGGTTTCTAGGCAGATTGAGAGGGGTTCGATGAACTGACACCTCTTATTGTAAATTGCTCCATATCTTCTTTGATGGTGGGTACTTGTGTCTTTTGTGTTTCCATTGTAAGGGGGGTCAAAGTAAGGACAACTCAAAATCAGGAAATGTAATCATCTCTGCAAAGGGTATATGGTTTTGGGAGCATTTCGTCTGTGTATCCTGAAATAAAATGTCGATGATCATAAACATTGATGGTGCAACTGATATAACGCACCTAATGAAAAGGCCTCCCAAGCTGTTGGTGCAATTTTAGCACCTCGTGTTGTATGGCCACTGCTTTATCATTGTTTGGTAACTGAAGCACTCTCTTAATGAAGCGTGAATTCATGGAGGTATAGGTTCGATCACTGCATGACCTGGAGACCTAAATGGAGAAACTGTCTTTTGAATATGTAAATTTTTAAATATGCAAAATCTAATTTTGTTCCCCTTATACATAGGGATGCATCACATCTAACAACTGACATCTTCTAAAGTCATAAGGTAGGTAATTATATGCTTTCTTGCCTAAATTAGATCAGTGTCATTCTCAGGTCTGTGCACTGTCTAGTGTTATATGTAGAGGAACAGAGAGACAGTCTTGCTTAACATAAAAAACTACAAACAGAGGAAACAGCTAGTAGGTTTCATTTGCGCAATAACCTAAGTGTAAAATTGACAAATCACTATTGTATGGGTGGGTATATGTAGGATTATTTTGGGGGGATGACCTTTAACTTCTTGAATTTCTCTACTGGGACAATGCGTGGGAAAATGCTTAAACAGTCTTGCACAAACATTTTTCTGGCTTTTATTGTAAAAATAAAATCCCCTTTGCATTGGAATATAGACATTTAGTTTGGAGTAATAAAACATAAAAAAATATGTATTTATTTATTTTTTAAATATATATATGCCAACCTGTTCTCAGATGTCCTTTGGCATTGGAGCCTCCCTTGATGCAGCTGGTAGCCAAAAGCAAATGCTCCTTTGTGAAAAACTGACCACGTAAGGAAGTAGGATGGGGGTGGCAGTGGTGTAGATCACACAACTGAGGATAAGCTTTGTTTTTGCACTTGTTTTCTTTCTATACTCACTCACTGTTTAACTTAATTTTCATTTGCTGATTGGTTTGACTTGCTGTTTGGTTAGGTTTAGGCATAAAAACTTATTGGTAAGTTAAAAAAAAAAAAAAGAAAGACCTTAGTTTGGTATAAAACAATCCCATTTACAGCACCTTTTGATAAATTGCACCCTGTGTGTTGAAATGTAATTCAATTTTATCAAATGTTTATATGGGACAAGTTTGGAGTGTGACAGGGCAATCTTCAAATGCTCATTTTGAATTTGATGCCAGCAGCAATGGAAAAGTTGCCATGTGTTTTGGTGAATACGGGATGGATAAATTGCAAGTCTTTGAAGGCAACATAAATGCTGTATGGTATATTAAGGTTTTAAATCAGCATATGCTCCAATCCACACTGTGCTTTTTTTTTTAGGGAGCACCTTGTTTTTTTCAGCAAGCCAACAACAAACTACACACTACATTACCTGCCACCCACTGAAAACATAAGACAAAGGAGACCCTGAACTTTTGCGCAGCTGGAATTCTTTATCAAGTAAAAGTGAGAAAACACTGGGTGTCCCCACTTCTAAAGAACTTGCAGAGTATTGTTAAAATGGGGTGGGAGGATGGCAGTTCAGTGGTAAAAATGCCCCTGTCGTAATTTTTTTTTTTATATCTTGCCAGCATCAAATGTAAATTGTGAATATATTTATAAAAATATTAATAATCATATTCTCAACTTTTAATATGTTGTCTTTATATGAATATTACTTGAATAAAGGCTTTAATGATTTGCAAATCATTCATTGTTTACATTTTACACAGCAGCCTAACTTTGTTGCAAGTACGGTTATAGACTTAACATGTGATGTTTATCATCTTTTACTTTCAGACTACATTATTAATGTAAGCAAAATTTCAAAATAATCTTTATTTGCTTTGTGTATATTATTGATGCTTGTATATAAAAATGACTCCGCACCACTTCTCTTTTGTATGTTTGGCATTTTTGAAGATGCCCTCTGTTTGAAATAATATAAACCTGAGGTTAGTGGATGGAAACTGTGTGTAGTACCAAGAGTTGCTGCTGCTCCCCACTCCATGTTGAAAGATCTCTGCTGCCCTCTGGTGCTTGTGTGCTATCCTAGAAAAAGAAACTTTGTAGCCCGAATGCCTGAAAATGAGGTCCATTGATCTTCCATCAACGGACCTCATATACACACAATGCTGCAAGAAAAGAGCACAAAATATCATCAAAGACAGTAATCATCCAGGTCACACACTCAGACGCAAATAATCAGTATACAGTCTGAGATGCAGCAGAGCAGAACAGAACAGTCTTATAACACAAACTACATGGTACTACAATAGCTTCTTTCCTGCTACAGTCAGACTGATGGCAAAAACACAATATCATCACAAATGAAACTCTTTTCAGATTGTCAGCATTTAAATGCAATCATAACATTAACAGTGAAATATAAACAGCATGTTACCTTCTTATTTATTGTTACTTTCTTATTTTATTTTATTGCTACTTCTTGTTTATTTTATTGTTACTTCTTATTTTAGTGTGCATCTAGTTTCATATTGGTATAGCCTTGCCTTGATATTGTTCATTGTTTTTTGGTCGTCTTGCTTGGCCACATGAGTTGACTCTAAGCTCTGCACAAGAATTCCTATGTACCCAGATCGAGTGTATGTGTACAAATGGCAAATAAAAATCTGAATCTGAATCTGAATCTGAATTAAACACTACAGGTGTGAAACAAATACTATGTTGGCATTGTAACTTTAATTGCGGAAAACAGCGGTTTCTCATATGTTTTTACTGAATCTAAAAAGGGGAAAAGTCATCAAACAACATTACCATTCAATTTTATTTTTTACTTTTTAAATTAAGTAATACTGACCCTTGTTCTCCACAATGAAATGATCCATCAGTGTTTCACTGGGCACTGTAGAATGTCTGTGTTCTGTTATTTTTCATAAACCTTTTTAGTTTTTAGTTTGTTTGTTTTTTTGTTTGTTTGTTTTTTTAGACATGATAGTTAAACATCACATATATTGCAGAATTATAAATAAAATCACAAAAAGTATTGCAGCATCTGCATGTTGTGGTTTGTGTTTTCCAGGAGATGGAGCCAAATACTAATTAAAGAAGTCTCTCGTTCACATGGTAATGTGTTGTATTCTTAAAGTGCACCATGGAACATCGTGTTATGAGATGGGAGTTGAACACTATAATTCCATCCACATGTTGGACAGTACTGAACACACATCTATTTGATAGGTTCCCAGTTAATATCTGCTTTATATCCACCATAAAAGTGCAGTAAATTGGCAGTAAACAGACAGGCACGTGTGCACCTGTATTGTATGAATTCTGACAGGACGACATTTCATTGGCAGTGATTAAAGAGTCATTATGCATCATCTCAGGTGCTATACGTGTCTTTGTATGCATACGCACAACAGAGATAGCATTTGCAATTTCTGAAAGCAATTACATTTCCCTTAAGGAAATTATCCAGATGGGTTTGAAATATGCAACAATTTGTTTGGTCATTAAGATGCCTATTCGGAGCTGCTTTTGCTTGTAATTATAACAAACTAGGCAGTATGCCATGTCACTGATGCATTCCCTTGTGTTCAGAAGTAATTTTCCTTTCCTAAGGGGGGAAAAAGCTGCCTTGTGTTTTTTAATGTTCAACCCACGTCCGTAACTACTATCCAGTGATGACTGAAATAGCTTTAAACTGGGAAAGTGGCTCCAAGTTTGCAACCACTACAAACATGCTCAGGGCAGGGTTTCTTTGGTCATAAAATTATGTGAATAATGTGTTATTCTTTTGAAAAATCCATGCTTTGTAAATAGTTCACATTCTGAAAAACCTGCTTTGTTTTTATAGAAACAAAGCAGGTGTCATCACATGTCAAGACCCCAGGATTCAACTAAGCTTCACAGAGTTATGTTCTCCCCACAAGGCCATGCTGTGACTTCATTGGCTCACATACGTGTGACAGTCTGTCCTGAAGTGTACAACCTGGCAACAAGGGGCCAAGCTATTTCTAATGCAGACACTATATAGTCAGACCCAATATAAAATGGTTGCAAGACATGAAATTTGACAAAACACAGAGAAAGCAACATGAATAGAGGCCACAAATTTAGATGTCAATTATCCATAACTACAGCTGTAGTTTTTCCAACAGTAGATTTAAATAGAAATTCTGTTCATGATTTCTTAAAAAATATTTATTTTAAATAACACGTGTCTGAAGTCCTTATACTGTATAGTGGCACATGGGTATTTCAATTGCTTACGGTCAGTTAGTGCACTCATGTGGGGTAGCCGAGGCTTACAAGTAGCCAGATGGACAATTATGTAATCAATCTATGTTTAAAAAAAAACTGCTTTTCAGTTACATTTTAGTCATGATATGCAAGGAATGTGAGAAACTGGGTGCCTTGAGTACCAGCTTGTACTTGTTTGGGGAAATATTCTGCAAGAAAGGACATTTTCAAATAGTCCAGGCACTGGACAAGGAAAAAAAAGCCTCAGGCAGTTCGCCAGTGCTGTCACATCTTGTCTGCATACCAATATTTCACCTGCATTATTGATTGCGGTACTTTGCGTCTTTTAGTCTTTCTAGCCACAATAGACCCATAAAAAACATCATGCATTATGAATCATGACATGAGGCCTGTTTCTTACAAGCCTTGCAGGGGGCACAAAAACAGCTCCTCAAAGCTGAAGTTCTTGAAGTTACAGCATCAACCTGGTGCCTGCAGTCTGGCTGTGATAATGTTTGAGCAGCTGGCCACAAACAATGGGATAGAGCCTTAGCAAGTTGGAGCTGAACTGGAGGTCATGGATGTAGCCACTTTGCAGCAGGAAAAACCACACTATGTTGTTGATTTCAGTTGATTTCAGTATTTAATAATTTTTATAACTTGATTTTTTTTTTTTTTTTTAATATCAGAATCAGTGAAAATATCACGCAAACAACCTATAACCCCAAATTCTAACTGCAGTCACATCCTACAGCGTGTCAGACTGAAAAAGGAACTAAATTGAACTCATAAAGCTTCAGTATCCCACAGTTGGTTAATAACCATCAGTCGTTTTCTGTTACCTAATAATCCATATGACATTCGAATACCTTTTTAACATAGGTTGCAGTGGAACACACTGCAACCTATGTTAAGTAGGTTGGGTAGAGAAAGTGATTTCTTTCTGCCTAGAAAGCCAGTGGAAACCCTGAGAAGTACAGCTGCCTTCTCCCGATGTTTGGAACTCACTGTGGTTGAATTAGTGGCAAGACATAAAACATAATGGTGATACACTTTTAATGAAAATGTTGAAGAATAATCACTTCTCACCAGGCACATGTATCTCTGCACTGCAGGTCAAATGCAGAACATTTCCTTTGATTCATTGCATTGGGCAGAGAATGAAATTCTTTCGAGAGGCAAAATCATTGCACAGCCCTGCTTCCCATTCACTTATGAACATTTATGGCTCTTAAAGGTACTCATTGTAAATCTGCGTATTTCTAATGGTTTAAACCCTTCCAAAATTAGCTACATTTGTGAACAGACTTTTAAGAAAGATGTACCAAACATCTATGTATTTTGTTGAAATGATACTGACAGAAGTTGAACTAGGGCCAGGCTGTACTTTTGTGTAGTACCACTTTTTACCAGAAAATGGTGCAGCAAGTCAATGTAACCTCTTAAGCAGGTAAGTCACTAAGAACACACGCCTATTTCCAATAGCAACCTGGCAGAAAGTGGGAGGTAGGACTAAGATAAGATAGAAATGTGACAAGTCGACAACGATTTGGCAACATCACAACATATCCAGTCGTAAAACGCTGCCTCCGGTGGGGAAGTTTTTACTCACATTTTGCAGATGGTAATGTCAGCCTACCTTTAAATACATTTAATGTTACACATTATAAGTTATAATGCTAATTGTTTGTGCACTTTAAAAAAATGCTTTTCATGAATCATGTTCCATAAAACATGATCATGCTATCCATATTTTGCCCAAATGCCACAATATATATATATATTTATTTTTTAAGATGAATTGCAACTACTTTAAACCAGTAGCTGATGTACAGGAAACTGTTGTGTTTCTCAAAACATTCTTAATCAGGGTATTGACTAGCTGTCCGCTAGATCATGACACAATCACAACAACAGGCTGAAATACTTTCTTTGATGAATAGCTTCCATCATTATTAGTAGCTGAAAGGTGATCAATAAGGAAGACACAAGCATCTATCCTATATGCAGCAGTTATGCTCTGTGGAATCTGTAAGTCATGGCAGGTGAAACTAAGCTGAGCAGTCAATAACAGTAGCTTGCTAGTGGGTTTGTGCAGACCTTGAATTCTTGAGACTCCTGAGTTTAAAAAAAATGAAACATTAGAAAAAACAAAACAAAACAAAAGTGTCTGCGCTCACTTACAGTATAATCATTACCATAGTTAAAAGGGCAGACACACCGCTCCCTCATGTTGGCTTCAGTCTTGGAAAGCACATTATACTTAACAAAATGTTGAACACAAAATGTCTACATCTATTCAATAAAATAAAAAAATTTGTCAAGCAAAGAACATATTGGAGATGTTGGCTGAAATTCTTATGAAGTCTTGTCTGTGCACAACAGAAAACAGCTCTGCTTAAAACCTCTGATTTCTAGACATTGAAGACTTTACAGGGATGGCGTTTATTGCCTAGCTCTTACATTGGTTGTTATCTTGTACAGTGGTAAATAATCACCACTTAAGATTTTGCAGTTTATAGCTGCCTGATTCAATTTTGTAAATCAAGTAAACGTTTCTTATTAGTGATGATGGATACCTCGTACATAATTAAGGCTAATAATTAAGAGAGTTAGACTTCGACAAGAGTATTTATAGGTGTCTTTCAAAACAGGTTTAAATATTGGAATTGCTGTAATACAGCTGCTTAGCTGTTTTGTGTTGTGAGCTCTTGAATCTTCATGTCTCTGATTTTGATACGGTAATAGTTATCCTTCTGATGCACGATGGTATGAAGCAGCCATTGCTGTGGAACTACTGTACACTGCAGTTTTTTCAGAAGTAGGTTGCTATAGTTTTACGTCTTCTGTTCTGATGAAGAAACTAAACAAATATTTTTACAGACTGAGTAAATAAAAATGTAAAATGACTAGACAGATGCTTGACAGACGCTTTAATTTGCAAGTAGTTCCTCTTGGTGTGATCAGAATACTGGAAAGTGCTTAAAAATAGGACAGCACCTACATATCTGGCACTGCAGCAGTGAGATTGTAGGTGTTAAGATCTGTAACCTAATGAAGCAACATGAGAAGGGCATTGATGGGAGGCATCTCCAAAGCCGCCCACTTATTGCCAACCACTATTATCTTCTACAAAAACAACATTTGCAGATGAGTGTAAAATTAACCACATGGTGTTGGGTGTACAGTTTCTTGGGACATACAGTTTTCGACTGGTAAGGAGTTTTGTTAGAGCCTTTAGTACATGTGGAACTCAGAATTAAGACAAATTCAGCCTGAAGTCCAAAATAACTGCTATTCTTCAATAAATGTCCAGATACTGTAGGCAGAGCAACTAACAAATTAACAGGTCTTCTTCTCAAAGACAGTATTTAAATGAAAAAAGAAAAAAAAAAAACTGATAAAACTTCAAATCAAAAACCTTCTTGAAAATTGAAGTGGAAATCAATAAAAGTGAGACATAGAGGTCAATGAGCTATGTACTGGACCTTAATCTCTAAATACAGATTAATCAGGATGTTGATTTATAGTATACCTACCCACATCTTACACTGTCAGTTACTTTCCACATTATATCTGTCAAAGCCCAGTTTAGCACCTCTTACATAGCTGCTGAATTCAGGCAGCTTGTCATATTTATGCTAACAGGATAGCTAGATTTCTGTGTATTATTACATTGCTTACAGAGATTTTAAAAGAAAGCAAGGTACAATGAACCATATTAGCATCTGTCTTCTTAGTTGAAACATGAAATTACATAACGGGAAATATAGCGGTTTCTTTTTTTACATTGTTTTATTAAGAAAATAAGTATAAAAATATAAATATAAAACAATATGACTCAGCATTCAAACAGCATGAATTCAGTGTATGACAGTTTCCTACAACATACACTTTCCATTACATGTTACACCTATATGATGAAATGAATTCAGAGTTTGACAAATAAACTGCACCAACCATTCACATGAACATTGCTTGTCAAACAAAGATAGCAAATAGTATATAGGATGTCCATCATTTAAAAACATTTTGTACATGTACAGTATTTAATGGAGGTGGCTCGAAAAGCCGCTCGACTCCATCCCTGTCCCACCCAAACCCAGTCCAGTACCATTAAACACTGATAGTATACAATACTACTATCGCTCAGGTCAATTACAAAACACATTGTCCACACCATTGTTCACAAAAAATCCTAAAATTCAAAGGCATCTTTACTGATTATGACCAAAAACAGCAAAAACTTTGAGATTTATACTGTATCTCCATTAAGAGAAAATTCAACGCAGTTCAAGTCTTAATTTTCATTTCAGCATCCACATGTGGATAGCAGTGATTTTTGTTTGAGTGTGTGTGTGTGTGTGTATTTGTGCCTGCACACACATTTATGAGAATCAAATAGACAACTAGTTAACTAGCGAGCTAGCTAGCAAACTAGACAAACAGATAGATAGCTTGATAGGCAGACAGACAGTCAACTAGCTGGCTAGCTAACTAACTAGACACATATCTGTCTAGCTAGCTAGCTTGATAAACAGACAGAGAAGAATGGGCTTGAAAAAAGAGAGACTGTCTTTGTCTAGGTTTCTCTGTCAGTGCTCTTTCCTATGTACATCTCTGCCAACTTTTTGAATTGTGGTCCCCAGTTGCTCAGGTAATCATAATCCTGGTCCCCTTCAGTGGCAGCAGACTCCAGTGAACTGAGGGATTCTGCCAGTGACCCAGTGCCCTCATAAGCATAGGTGGCCAGGGAGTCATAAGGGGGTGCTGTGGGATCCGAATCATTCTCCTGAAGCCTCCCATTAATGAAGTCTCTGACATCCGTGTTATCCTTTATAGGTGATGTCCTCCGAAAGGGAAACAGCATTTCGGGTATGATGTCCCTGCGTAGCTTGTTAGCATCCATCACCTCTGGGTTGCGCAGTGTGCCAATATCAAAGGCCTGAGTGTCCTCCTCTCCACCCCCTTCATCGTTGTAGCTGACAACGTTGTCTCTGACATCCTCTTTGGAGATGATCAGAGGCTCCTTCTTCCTCTGTCTCCTCAGGGCAGCAAACAGCACCACAATCACTACAAAAAAAAAAAAAAAAAAAAAGAGGAAAAAAC
>VUQI01062052.1:16802-28542 GCA_015106735.1 Paratilapia polleni
AAGATGTTTGCCTCCTAACATGTGTCATGCATTAAAGAGCACAGGAGAGCAAAGGCACATGGGGGAGACACATTTGCTACCAGTGACAAATCCTCAACACTGCCTCAGGCATTCACCTCCTATTATTAAAGATTCTTTTATGCTTTTTTCTTTCTTTTTCCCTTGAATGGCACATTCACTGTACAAAATGCACGATGGTTAGAGGACTCATTTTCATATTCTAACATGCAACCTCATCTTCATTCTTTTTCAGTAGTAAAAAAAAACAAAAAACATGAGATTGCAGAGTGAGCATGTTTTCAGTGAGGGGCACTGTGTGGTAGGATTTATTCTTTTAAATTAACCCATCATTCTTCAGAAAAAGATCAAAGGACCTCATATTTAGGACAGGCACAGTCCTGTTTCACTGTGCACCTCTTTTTCCTCCTTCCCCCTTTTTTTATCCTCACAACAGGTAGCACAGTTTTCTACTTGCCTCCCGCCTGGGCATTAGTTACAATGCCTTCAACGTGCATTGTATTTTCAAAAGGGTTCTTTGTGAACATTTGTGACTGACCGATGTCATGTTTTTAGACAGAGCAGAGGGCTGCAGTGAGATATGGACCAGATATGGTGAACTGTTCCAGCTCAGTGCCTGCCTATCGGAGTCAAGCAGAGGTGAATGAGACAGTCTGTCAGGGGGGTTCAAGCGCGAAAACCATTGGATAATGAGCAGATGTCATGATATTTTGCTCAAGAGGAGAGCACAGAGTTTAACCTTCAGTACACTAAATATGTGCAAGGCGGTCTGCCCACCACCTGACAGAATTTAAAATTTGAAATTAAAACAGGCAGACAGACGAACATCAGATCACTTGTATTAGCAATTTAGGCATTCAAGTAATGCACCAAAATCCAAAGCAATATGACAGACAGACAGGAGGAAGAGGGTCAAATTCATCTCACGGAAAAGGTTCAGGACAAGGGAGTAAACGAATACACATTCATGAGGACAGTTCTATTGTTGTCTTTTATTTTTGCCCTCAGCAGTTTGCAAGGAATCCTGAACCTTAAGTGCTTCTATCAAATGTTATGCTGATAGAGAAGGTAAAGTTCAATGATAGCTGAAACCCATTACTTATTGGACATGACATTAAAAAAAAAATACTCCCACATGTTTTTACATTTTTCTTGGTAGAACTGTTGCTGCTGTTCCCTGAATACGGATCACAAGGACGGCTGAAAGAAGTGTTTTATTATTTTAGGAAGTAGCATACGACCTTATTTCCCAGAGAAATACGGACTATTTTGTTAAGTGCTTTTATGTACTAATGAATGGAGCCTAGAAGCACTGTACTACTTTCTGAGAGAGAAGTAATTACTTCTGATTGTTCACAACTTAAAAAGAACCCAATAAGACCCTCTTTTGCACTTGCCTGCCAGTTATGTAATTTAAGATATTTTAAAGATTTTGGCAGTCTCCTTGATAATATTTGGTTGGCATGCCAAATTGAATCGTCTGTTCAAATGTATAAAACTTCACAATTTCATGTTTTCCAGATTAGAAACCTCCTGTGGTTATGTAGTTATCTGTATCTTGAATCTTACATGACTTACTTATAGAAGAGAACCTTGCGGTGGGTATTCTTGATGTTAAAAGTTTGCATCTCATTTGCTAACCATAGTTTTAGGCATAATTAAGTTTCCATGACAACTATAACCACCTAGTCTAAGTGCTGACGTGGCATACTTGCAATGGCCATAATGGTTAGTATGGAACGTGGCCACAAATGTCAACTACTAGCATTACAGAGGCAATGGTTAAATTTGCTTTAACCATTGCTTCGTATGATCCATCAGCACTATGGTTTTGTAAGCTTTATATTGTTGATTTACTTCAGAGCCAATCCATATGAAGTAGATTGAGGTATTTCACTCTATTGTTGTTAATACCATAATATAACGCACTTTAAGTATGAAATGCTTGTATCAGGTATTCTTTAATATAGTTTTAATCGTTGCTTTATATTGAAATGCTAAGCTGCTGCCAGTCAAAGTGGGGTCCAAAGGGTAAAATGGCATCTTTACAGGAAAATCTATTGATTGCTATGAATTTGGGAATCAATTCCCTGTTTATAAAGGCAGTCCTTGTAATAGCAGAGATTCAGTTTTTCGACTCCATGTGGGCAATTAACAGCATGTACTTGAGCAAGCAAGTCACTCTGGTCCATGTTATTGACTTTTTCTGGCCTAAATTGCCTGCAGCATGACACGTGTAAGGCCTGCCTGGGGTGATAATTTTGCATTTTGGAGCTATGCTAACTGCTAAAATGCTAAAAGAACAGCGAGTTCTCAGCTTTACTGTGGTAGCAGTGGTAATGAGGTTGGATGTGGAGTAGACAGATAACTAAACATGTGTACCACTGGCTTTTATGTGACCTTCAAAGCCAGGTAACCCTCTGTTTGAAACAAACAAATAAAAAAAATCTTCCAGAGGAAGTGGCAACACAAACCACTTGCTAAACCTCATCCTTGAAGAGTATTTATCCATTCAAAACCCTACTGACTAAAACTAGGATCAGCAGCCCAGTTGCGCACCATTAAGTGGAATTGTATTAATGTCAAAGAGTGCTTTACTTTTAAGAACCTTTCCAAGTCCCAAATACCAAGAGCAAAATATTAAGGAAACAACTGAATGTGTGTTTGTATATTCGAACATAAGCAATAAACATCAGCATTTGTGGGTACATTTCATAACTTGAGAGTATTTCCATGAACACAGAAGTTATCTTTAGCTAACTGGATTATGCTGTACTGTTCTGGGTTTTCACCAGAAAAGTTTTTACTCCCAACACCATTTGCATAAAAATTCTTCATAGTATGATAACTGCCATGCTGTTTCTATGGCTAAAAATGGTTAAGAGAGCTGGCTTAGGTCTGGCAGGGGGTCAGCTGGTGTTAGGCGAGCTGCTGAACTTGCAGCTCACAGTCGGGTACAAAAAGGCAGTTAATGACTGACACATTTCATGTGTGGGAGCTTAGATGTTATATAACAGGTAATAGTAATGCCCTGATCTTTATTTTAGCTTAATCGTATGGATAGCCTGCTGAAATCTAGTACTTGACACAGCATTAGATTTTTCAGCGACAGTCCTGAACCTTAAAGTCTCCCTCTTATTGCTCTTACTGCTTAAATCTTGTTCTTATTTTCAACTAGATATGTTGCAACTCTATCTTAGAGAATTGTCTAACTGCCCCGACTTGTAAAGTGACTTCAATTAGCATTTTATCTTGATGAACCTATAATAATAAACTGTTTACATAACATTTATTGAATCTTTTAATTTGCATTTTTGTTTTGTAGATTTTCTTCAAATTTTCAGATGGAAAACTTAAATGTAAACCATATATCTGCTATGCTCCTGGAGAAAGCAAGGCTACAGGTGGGAGGAGAGTAACAAAGGGTCAGTTACATGTCTACGAATAGTAATAGAGATAGAGCTGCAGCTAATTTGTGAATTCTGATTTTGGATGATATCAATTTGAGGGACTTCTATCCTCAATGACGAATTTGGTTGCTACCCATAATGGTTTGTTTTACATTTTGACAAAGCCTGCCAGAGGAGTAGGGAAGGGTGGTGGAGGCATAAATCATGGGAACAGTATTTATTTTTCTTTGATTTATTTATTTACTGAATTCAAGACTTTTCACACCTTTCATTAGGTTTAGGTACCAAAACTACTTGATTAGACTTATAAAAAAAGAAAAGAGTAGAACCACAGATTTTATATGCTAGAGGTTGCTCAAATTTCAATGCTTATGTTGTAAGAAGAGCTTTCACAAATTACCTATGGGGTTGTCACAGGCTTGATCACACTCATGCACATGCTCGTACAGGAGGAGACTTACTGAGGAGAATGACGACACAGAGCAGTATGGCCACTAGAGCTCCAGTTGTGAGACCGTCTGAGAAGGGCAAGACCTCGGGGTTACATGACTGCATGTTTCCACGGCTGTCACAAGCACACACGCGCACGATCAGTGTACTGGTGCTGCTCTGAATTGGGTAGTCATTGTCAGAAATCACTACAGGCAGGAAGTACATGCTCATCTCACGCCGGCTGAAACCTCCCCTCCGTGTCAGGATATTGGCAGTGTTATCTGCGGAAACATTCAGATCTTGTCAATGATGAGATGTTTCACTGAGAAAAATTTCTTACGTGAAAGAATTGCATTAAAGAATCTCCTCGATTTTCTTTTCTCTGAAACCTGTAAAGAATAGCTTTGCAGTGCCATTTACTGAGAGGTTTGAATGGAAGTTAAAACCAACATGACCTCTGTCATTTGCTTTAAAAACTACAAGGGAAAATCACAGCTTATTAGGTAATTATAGACATATTCATTCCAAAGACATAGTAGCATGGTGTGCAAAACTAATAAAGTTTTCCATTCAGAGTGGACATTTTAGTCTACATCACGACTCTGTGCTCTGTCACATAGTCTCGTATTGTACATGCAAGTATTTGAAGTATAAGGCTAAACGGAGAAGGTTTAAAAAACATTTAAAGTTTTTCGACCTGTTACTGCAGTGCTGTTGAACTGCCATTGCATTTCTTCTTTGAAAAAGCATCATAAGCATTAGCACTTTCTTCAGTAACAAATGTTTTCTATTGTAGGACAGAGAAAATTAAAATCTGTTTGTAACACAGTGCAGTCCAATATATGTGACTGTGAAGGCTGGCATTTCCACTGTGTTTATTGTGCTGTAAAAGATAATTGCCAATCAACTAGAGCTCTTGAAGAAAGACTACAAACATTACAACATGAGAAAAAAAACGCACTGTAATCACACAAGGCTTTCAATTTTGAGTTGTTGTTAACATAAATGAGGATGTATTCATGGGTATTTGTAGAATTAGAGTAAAAAAGACAAAACGAGAAGAATATTTTACCTTCCCTGTCATCAATGGTAAAATTGGGATTGGTGGGACTTATGCTAAAGACAAACTTGTGTCCAACAAGAGGTTCATCTGTGTCAACAGCACTTATTGTCTGAATCAGCTGTGAAGACAAGAATAAAGTGTTAGAGCAACGCATGAGAAAACACATGAAACCACATAATTATTATAGCAAAGCATTAAAATAACTGAGTAGACATTTGTCAGTTGCAGGACTTATTAATGGAATGCAGGAATATTTAATGGAGCACAATTATGAACAAAGGTAGTGTGGGTGTGAATTGACTCCAACTTGCATACGATGCAAATGAATTTATCCAAGCACGCACTCACTGGCCACTTCAATAGATACAATAACTGTTCTTTAACGCAAATATCTAATCAGTCAATCACATGGCAGCAACTCAATGCATTTAGGCATGTAGACATGGTCAAGATGACCTGCTGAAGTTCAAACTGAGCATCAGAATGGGGAAGAAAGGTGATTTAAGTGACTTTGAACATGGCATGGTTGTTGATGCCAGGCTGGCTGGTCTGAGTATTTCAGAAACTGCTAATTTACTGCGATGTTTCTGCATAACCATCTCTAGGGTTTACAGAGTATGGTCCAAAAAAGAGAAAATATCCGGTGAGCAGTTCTCTGGGCAAAAACGCCTTGTTGATGTCAGAGGTCAAAGGAGAATGGCCAGCCTGCTTCGAGCTGATAGGAGGGCAACAGTAATTCAGATAACCACTCATTACAACCAAGGTATGCAGAAAAGCATCTCTGAATGCACAACACAGCAGCAGAAGACCACACCAGGTGCCACTCCTGTCAGCTAAGAACAGGAAACTGAGGCTACAATTCGCAGTGTCTCACCAAAATTGGACAACAGAAGACTGGAAAAACTGGAAAAGTCTGGTCTCGATTTTTGCTGCTACATTTGGATGGTAGGGTCAGAATTTAACGTAAACAACATGAAAGCATGGATCCATCCTTCCTTGTATCAACAATTCAGGCTGCTGGTGGTGGTGTAATGGTGTGGGGAATGTTTTGTAGTACCAACTAAGCATGCGTTAAACACCACACAGCCAACTTGCAGAGATGGATATCCCTTTGATAAGCACACTGACTTCCCCTGAATTGTCAGACCTATTACACTATGTTCTGTGTTACATATGTTCTATGTTCATTCTGCATGCTCTTAACTTTGCTTTGCATCATTTGAACACTGTAGTTGCATTAGTATTGCCCCTGCTATATGAACAACTGTGCAAAAAAATTACAAGGTAAATTGTAACGTGATTATGACGTAAAACATATGTCTGAGACCACAATCGCATCAAAATATTTTCTATTGTGTGGATAACGTATATAATATATGAAGTTGACAAATCTGACCCTGTCCTTTCAGTGTCATTTAAACAAATCCTTATTTAGGTATTTTACACAAGAAACATGAGCTGATAATCAGTGTAATCACTGATACCTGTCCTGCTTTGACGTTCTCACAGACGAATGTGTCGTAGGACATGGCAAACTCAGGGGCGTTGTCATTGACGTCCAACACCTTGATGAACACAGGCACTCGAGTTGTCTGACGTGGATTATCTAAAACAAATACATACATAATTACACTGGGTACAGAGGGAAAAATCATCTTGATAAAATAGAAAACTATCACAGATATCAAAAACAACAATTACTTATTTCAGTGGCCACCACAGAGATGTTGTGCCATTTGGACGTTTCTCGATCCAGTGCTTTCAGTGTTGTGATTGTCCCATTCACAGAATCAATGTTGAACAGCCTCTCCAGATCTGTATGTCGATCAATGGAGTATCTACAAGAAAAAAAACACAAGTTATTCATACCATTACACTGATATAGACCTTTTTACAAATGTGCAAATAGAGCAAATGATATGATCTTTGTTATTCTCTAGGACACATACGCACGTTATTGTGGTTGTAAAATGAAGTGCAGTTAAAAGTCGTTCTGCTTGCACACGCTAACACGCTAACGTCCTTATCTGCTTAAAATGGTGCATTAATTCCTTCAAAAGAAACTGCTTTCCAGGCTCCCCATTGTGATAAGATGATGCATCTTTCCTTGAGCCTGCTCATTTGTCATAGTCACCTTTTATACACAAGTGAAATTTGAATATGCAACACAATACGCCATGTGGCATGGGCCGAAAGTGGCATATCTCGGTGTCAGAG
Organism: Paratilapia polleni; assembly: GCA_015106735.1. Lineage (NCBI taxonomy): Eukaryota > Metazoa > Chordata > Actinopteri > Cichliformes > Cichlidae > Paratilapia > Paratilapia polleni. Next base: position 23,943 of record VUQI01062052.1, read on the forward strand.
ATGGGCAGGCGCCATATGTGTGGAACTGCGGCGCTGAGCTGTGTGAATCGATACAGCAAATTAGGCTCTTTCACTTTGACTTTGTGCAGTGCCACAGAGGGCTTACATAATTCCGGGAAATAAACAGTCTGTATTCACTTCACAGTGCTGCCGCCATCTTCCACTGGGAAATCACCAGGAGGGACCCATGAATAATATTCCTTTCTTCCCCCTCCACACTGACACATGGCTTGGCTGATGGATTAGATTTAACTAAGTGGGCACATTTTAATCCTCACTCTATAAAACTGATAAGAGGAGACTTTGTATTTCGACCATGTGTTGCTTGTTTCTGTATTGATTTTATTCTGGTACAATTAAAGCTGGGACAATGAGTTTTGAAACAATCAAATTACTACAATAAAGCATTACACCCCACTGGCTGGTTAGGAAATCTTTGCTTAACAGGCCATTGATTGTTTTGCAAGTTTACAAAATAGTGAGTACCTAATTCCAGATGAAAGGAAATTTGTTGTTAAAAGCTAGGAAAGCTATTTGGCATTTTGCTCTAACAGTCTGGCACAGTGTAAGGGCTGAGCACTTCTCCCCGAGTCTTGTAGCATACTTGACTGGCTTGTTGTCAGCATCGGGGTCCCTGGCTGACACCACACCGACGAAGCTGCCAGCAGCCGTGTCCTCATGCACCTCGATGATGTAAGGGTTCCTGGTGAAAATCGGGGGCTCGTCCACATCCTCTACTGTTACCTTGACCGTGGCGTAGTCTTTGAATTGCAAACCGTGGATGAACCTTGCATCCAAGTAGGTGTTTTTCACCTCCACTCTGAACTCGTAGTCCCTCTTACTTTCATAATCCAGTGCCTGGAGATGAAAGAGCATCAGAAGTCAAGCTGTAGACTTTTCCATAAAAAAAAATAAAAAATAAAAAAAAAAGTTAAAAAAAAAACTGTCCGCCTCCAGGATTTTGATGGGCAATTCATTGCTTTTCATTTGTCTGCCTTTATCTTATTCCTACTCTAAATTCTAAGTTACAAATCCAAGTGTGGAATACTGATCTAGAAGATCTTAGGGGGGGAGGATAAAGAGAGTTTCTAGCAAAAGACTTTTTATATTATTCATTTTACAGGCTTAGGGTGTCTGATTTTACACTGCAGTTCAAAAATAAGTTCTCACATCTTTATTACATGAATAAACACTTTCGGGGGCTTTTTCAAATCTGAAACTATGCTATCCCAGTTAAATGGTCTATTTTAATTGAGAGAGAGGTTTTTTTTTTAACATATATATAATGTTAAATTAAAATCAAAACACAATTTTGGGTTGTATTTCAAGCTTTTCCTGAAACCAGAATATTCAAATGAATTACGAAAGGTTAAATAATTTAAGCACCTTTTAAAGTCATAGACACAGGTTATAACATATCTGGGTTTTAAAGTGATTTTTCTTTACACAGCAAGACTGTTAATTAGATTTGTTTCTAAACGTATACAGCCTGACTGTACAGCTAGTGTCGGTCAGGCTTAATTGAACAGTGACTGTGTAAGATACATCTTAAGATAGTAAAACAAATGAAGAGAAACTGATTCAAAAACAAAAATGAGGTACCTTTTTGATTATGATGACTCCCTCCTGTGTGGTTTGGTCAGTGATAATGTTGAATATGTCATGACCACCAACTATGGTGTACTCCATCTCAGCATTACGGCCCACATCTGGATCATCAGCCTTAATTCGTCCAATAGCAGCTCCGATCACTGTAGACTCAGCAGCAGTCACACGGAAAGAATCTAAAAATGGCAGTAAATGAGATCAATTTTGGCTGTGTGCTTACCTCATTAATGCATGGGAATTTTTATCTTTCAGAAATTCATGACAAAACTTCACTCGCACCTAAAGCCCTATTGCAGAACAATAAAGGACAGGAAGAAAAGGCCTCTTACGGTTCGCAAAGCGTGGCGGGCTGTCGTTTACATCAGAGAGAGTAATGCTGACTGTAGTGGTTCCTGAAAGCCCACCCATCTGCCCAGCCATGTCTTTAGCCTGGATCACAACCTGATAGTTTTCCTTGACTTCTCTGTCCATGCCAGGTAGGGCTGTCTTTATGGTGCCTGGAAATTTAAAAAAGTTCTATTTATCCCACCATTTTTGCTCTTTTAAAGATAAACTTTCTTTTTGGGAAATTTATTTGCTCTGTTACTGTAAATGAGATGAGGTTATTATCAGATCTGTCTCTGTCCCAACCATGTCTGCTAGAAAATTACATTTATATGCCTCTAATTTAGTTTGCCAATTAAGTTTTCAAGGGAAATCTAATTGCTGCTGGATTATGTTTCTTGGCAATGTTTTTCTAGTGTCAGAAGTGCTACATTTGTGTACCACATGCAAGTTGTAAGACAGTGTGTGTACAGAGGCAATACATTTCTCTGTGTTTTTTTATGGGATTACACAACATGAGCAGTTTAGTTATAGTCATTAATAAATATAGTTTTGCTCTTTCAAGTTACTTTTGACCTTTTCATATGTCTTTTCCATGACCATAATTAAAGTTCTGTGACAGCCTACATAGCATTGTGGGGATCAATATGTTGTGGGGTCAGTTTGTGATTGGTGAACAGTATGGAAGTGGCATATTTTAAGCTCCTTTGTGTATATAGAGCCCAGCTGTTGTTGGTTAACCTTTTCAAATGTCATTTTTTTTCTTTTTTTCCTACATAAAAAATAAAAAAATCAATGTGTAAATAAGACAGTTTGCAGTTTGTTTGCAGTCGTTTGCTGCTTGAAGAGAGCTCGGCTACATCTCTCTCTGTTTCTGTCTGACACAGCAGTGAATGCTTAGAGATGAAATTGACATTGATCATCCCATCTAGCTCTGTTTGGTAAGACAGTCTATCAGCCCACTTCCCAAAATGTCAGATATTACTTATATCCAATTTTAGAAGTGCTGTAGGTAAATAATGGGACTAATGGCTTTGAAAGGGTTTTGTCTTTTTAATCTTTTATGAGTCACAGACAAAATGTTTGGTTTCTTCCATGATAAGTACAAGATAAAAGGATTAGAAGCACTATAGTCTTCTTGCAGATCTTAAACTCTTACTTTCCTGACAGAAACCTTAAAACATGGACACTTTCTTTCAGCCAAATGCAAACAACAAAATTTGAAATTTAAACTGAAATTAGTAACCATATTGTTGGAAAAATAAATCCTGCACTAATTTGAATTAATAGCCCTGAGAATGAGATTAATCATTTTTCTTCTCATTTAATTCTCACAAATGTTGCAAACCATTAGAAGCTGCTTCTAAGAGATCCTGCTGCTTTTGGCTTACCGTTTTCAGAATCCACTGAGAAGTAGGGTTGCCCCTGTAGAATGCTATACACAAGTTTGGCACTGTTCCCATATGTTTGATCATCAGCATCAGTGGCAGTTACAGTGACAACAGATGTACCTGCAAAACAAACAACCAAAGTCAATTTTCTGACTCTGTTACTGTGCTTATTAAATCAAGGCATGATCAAGTAACCAAGTTAACCTTTTTTTTTTTTTTAATTGACCTTCCATTTGTATGGAGACAGTGTGCTGCAAACCTGACAGTTGTCAAAAAGCAGTAGCTCAAAGTAACCATTTTTTGATGCCATCATCTTTTTAATGCCTGATATTATTCATCTTTATTCAGGCCTCTGAACAAAATCAGTTGGCTGCAATAAGGAAGATGCCAAGATAGCCAGTGCATTTGACTGAACGGTGAATCAAAAGTGATAGCCTACACTTGGAGACTGTGAATAGGTCTCATCTGGTACCACAGTGAAAATTATTACTTTAATTAAACCCAGATAATGGCTTTATTTTAAATATTGGTGGTACTAAAAAAAAAAAAAGTTTGCCAAGCCTTAAGGAAAGAATATTCTCTCAAATCCAGCCTGGTATCATGAAAAGGTGTATGAATAACATGCACATTTTTGTTCCCAATTCACCCCATGTAGTCTCAACTAAGGACACACTAGTCCTGATCTTTAGTTCAACAATAACCATTTTGTGTGCCAATTAACGCTATAAAATATCTTGTGAAAAATTGAAAACCCAAAGAAATAGACACATAAAAAGTGTCTGATGTAGTGTTCACATTTTATGCATACCCATGATACAATGGAGGACTTATCAGCCTTTTAGCATTGTCTGTTAGTCACAAAATAAAAATTGCATGGATAATGCAAAGTCTTTAAGTGAATCATCAACTCATTTGAAGACACTGCAACAAATCTAAATCTACAGTTTTCTTACTTTATGTATGTGTATATGTGTATCATTATGTACTTTTTAATTTAGTAAAGTTATACAAAGTTCATGTAAGACCCAAAGTAAAAAAAAAAAAAAAAATGGTAACCACTGCTCCCTTTAGCTTTGCAAAGTCATATTGCCAAAGAATTTTTTTCTGGCCTTCTGCTATCAGCTCAAAGTGTGGAGACATTAGGTAAACACTGACATGCTTTATTTGTTTGTAGGAAAAACTGTCTGGACTAGGCTATATATATATATATTTTTTTTTTTTGTTTTGTTTTTTTTTTTTTTTGTAAAATTTTTTTTTATTTTTTATTTTTTCCTTGA
>VUQI01062052.1:32447-47160 GCA_015106735.1 Paratilapia polleni
CGTCGCTCCCCCCCCCCCCCCCCAAAAAAAAAAAAACAAAAAAAAACTGGCATTGATAGTCTTGAGAAAGTGTGGCACAAAGTGTTTTTCACACAGCCCTAACAAAATCAAATGTTTGCACTGCCACACTATATTTGCAGAGATTTAGTGGCTCTCCTTTCAAGGCCTTGCAGCACAAACACAGCCTTTTCAAGGCCTTACAACAGAAGCACAGAAGAGAGCCTTGATGAGTTAAATCGCCTTGCACAAACACTGAGGAATTGTCAGTAAAGCAGCAAAATCATTGGCAATTCTTGTCAGGTCTCTGGTAAGCATTGCTTGGTGCTGCAAAGAGGAGATAGCAAAATAGAGCGTAGAATGGATACAGAATAATTACTCTTCCTCCTCTCTCCCTCTGTCTCTTAAAACACTGGCAGGATTTTTTTTTTTACTACTAGAGCCATGTACTATAATGTACAATATGCAGGTTGGAGTTACAGCTTACAGTATCTCTATTGTGCTTTGTGTTTTTCAGAACTCATGCAAGTTTGGCAAAATTCATGCAGAAGGGTGTTAAAGCAAGGTCTTGCAAAAAGCCAAGGATACTTATTGTCAAAATATTAACACCACAAAGTGAGCTACCTTGAAATTTTTAATTTAGGGCAGCACATTTTGTTTACAAGGCACAAGACAACACAGTGTACCGAGAATTTAATAGGATTTAGTTCACTTCAGACACACCACTCAAACACTCCAGAATCCAAAGTTTGTGCTTATATTGCTCAGCATTGCAAGTGTTCACACTTCACAGCCCTGCTTAAGAAGTAGGGCACCACAGCTGCAGACAGTGAGTGCTCACACTCATTAATGCCCCCGTGAAAGTCAGTTAAAATGAGATTTGGAGGATTTACACTTGGATTCTATGCACTTGCACTGCATAGAATATATAAAATCATAAAATACGCTAAAATACGCTTTTTAGAAATTTGACAATTGCTACTGAATCTGGCTCAAAATAGTACTTTAATAATGAAGTTATTTCTCTCCGTCATCCTGTGAGGTATCAGAGTGCACTATTCATTATGTAAGCCTCAAAGCTGCGTGCCTTTTGAAGTCCTGATAATCAATATCAGCTGCATTTATTATAGTGCATTTGCAGTTGTGCACCGCTTCCTTTTCAGTTAAAAAGTGAGCTATACAAGTGTGAGACTGTTCTTTACATCATATTTGATTGCCATCATCAAGAAATCAACCTCAAGTGAGAGTTAGTGAGTGTGTGTGGGTTGATTGGAGAGGTTTGATTGAATGTGAAGTAAACAAGTTCTGCCACAGTGCACTGCAAAGGCCATTAAGTGATCTTTATGTGAAAGACCATCAAGGCTTTGGTGGCTTTGTCCTGGGTGTTTTTTTGCATTTTCTTTCTTTCTTTCCTTCTGTTGTACCAGTCTTTTTTTGTTATCAGTCTTTGGTTACTTCTACCTTTCATATCGATCTTGCTTTCTCTTCTTCATTTGCATTGGTCTTTTTTTTTTTTTTTTTTTTTTTTTTTTCTTTTTTTTTTTTTTTTTTTTTCCTTCTTTCTTTTCCTTTCTTTTTTCTTGCTTAGTCTTTTGTACTGTCTTTCGTATGGTCTCACGTGTTTTTTCTTTCAGTTTTTCTTGTCAGTCTCTTGTATGATTGTACGTTAAGGCTGTCTTTCATTTTTCATATAGACCTTTCTTTCTTTGGCATTGGTCTTTCTTTCTTTCCTTCTTTCTTTCGTATCAGTCTGTCTTTATTATCAATCTTATTAGTCTTTTGTATGGTTTTTCGTATGGTCTTACATCCTTTCTCTGAGTTTTTCATATCAGCCTTAAAGTTAAGACCGTACAAGAGATCTTTCATATAGATCTTTCTTTCTTTATCTTTCTTTCTTTCTTTCTTGCCTGCTTTCTTTCTTGCCTTCTTGCCTTCTTTCTTGTCTTCTTGCCTTCTTGCCTTCTCTCTTATTGGTCCTTTGTATGGTCTTCCATGCAGGTGTCCTGTGATCTTACATTTCTTTCAGTCAGGTGTTGTTTTTTGTATTAGTCTCTTGTACAGACTTATGTTATGGCTATCATTCATATAGACCTTTTTTCTTTGGCATTGTTCTTTCTTTCTTTTCTCTAATCGGTCCTTTGCATGGTCTTCCATGCAGCTTTCATACGAGCTTACTTTTTTTTTTTTACATTTCTGTCTTTCTTATGATTTCCACTTTTTTTCTGTCTTTGTTTGGTATTAGTCTTTTTTTTTCCATATCAGTCTTTCATACATGTTTGCTGTGTCTGTCTTTTGTATCGATCTTTCTTCTTTGGCGTTGGTCTTTCTTTCTTGCACTGACTTGCCAGTTTTGATAGGATGGGCCGAGAGTGCATGGTATATTTGCTTGATGAATGAGAGGAATTAGTGATTAAAGTAGTCACTGATTAATGTGCTCAGAGACAGCTGATTGATCCTTTAACTATTAAACTCTCCTGAAACTTGGTTCTAGCTATGTGCCTCTCTTTTAACCTATTCTCTGTCTGTGTATCGTCTCTGTCACCGTCATGGTTTTTCCCTGTGGTTAAACTGATGGAATTAGTGATATGTATCAGCTTTCTCTGTAAAGCAGAATGGCAGCGTGTGCTTGCCCTATTTTCCCCCTCCAGTAATTTATTACAGGCTCATGTTTTTCTGACAGTTTAATAGTGAATGATATTGGACACAGGAGGAGTGCGGAACTGGTGAATGTGATTGCTGTCATGCCACAGAAGTTGGGTGCCAGAAAGCATCAAAGAGTCAAGAAAAAGCCACATCACACCAGTCACTGACACATCACCGGATGGCCCCATTTATAGTTAGCATTTCGTTTGCTGCTTCATCACAAAACACAACAAGGTGAATTTCATTGGCCCTGTTGATTGATATGTTTTCTTCCTCCTCCCTCTCTTCCTTTTGTATTTTTTACTGTTCCTTTCTCTTCACCGCATCACGATGATGGTTTCTGCAAAAGAAGTTGTCATATCCCCGTACTCAACCTTGCACAAGACACTTGTTTACTCCAGAGAATGAGGTGTGTGATGAAAGCCAGCTTCCTCTTAGAAAATTGGCTGTCGACAGTCACCTCATTTCCCTCCCTTGAGTTGATAACTGCAATGCTCCCCATCACACCTGTCTTTATGGTGCTAGCACGGGTGAGCTGACAAGAAACTGTCTGATCCAGGTGGGTGGAGAAGAGTAGCATTTTCCCGAAACTTTTTTCGTGGAAAAAAAGAGAGAGAGAAGTGTCTTGCAAGAGCTGTAGTTTTTCTTAAAACTACAGTAACACCTGGGATTGATTTCAATCATATGCTTGTTTTGACTTGGACTTGTTATGGCCTTGACCCGATACTGATATTAAATTTGCACCTTGTCTGTGTGTTTATAATTTGTAGTCTTCATGAACATATATAAGTTATATATATAAACATGTTTACTTAGTTGCATGGTGAATGTATGTACGAGTGCCGCAGTTTGACTGCATTAGGTACCACTATCTATTTATTTTATTTCTGTTTATCTTGTGTCATGTATCGTATGTCACAGTGTCCATGTACCTCCTCAGGGAGTTAGTTTGGAGGTAAGAATGTCCCTTGTGTTGAAATAAGATGGTCCACGGGCAGTTTCACCTTGTGTATCCTTTGACTTATTGACTGACTTGAACAGGGATTATGATCTCACAGAAATTATTTAAATATTCTCCATGAATAAAGCCAGACATTGTTGTTTGGGGTTATCAGTAGGTATTGTATTGATGCTATCTGCCACAAAAGAAATCAGTACTTTAATTTTAGCTATAATAGTTTTACTGCACAAGGTAATTAATAGTACCATGGAGGACTCACTGAAAAAGAGAGAGAGTTTGTGTACACTTGTTTCTGTCCGATAGCTCCAGTTAACTGTGCCTGTAACAGCCAGATTTCTGGCAGCCCATTCATCTTCAGCCAATTACATCAAACACTACTTCAACAAGCTAAAACTCCTATAATTAGTCTACAGACAATGTGTTTGGACACTTTACCTTGCCGACATATTGATGGTCGTTTCCTGTATATTCCTCGAGCAGAAAGAATTGATTCCACATCCATCCACGTTTGGACCGCTGAAGAATCTTACCATCGCTCTCTGGCATCCCAAACAGATTCCCAATATTCCCAGGCGTGAAAGGAAGGGCAATAGTGGGCCACAGGATAGAGAGCATCAGGAGGAGCAGAACTTGATTGGTTATCATGGTATCCAGTCAGCTGGGAAATGTCCTGGATGACTTCCGAATTATGGTGATAAGCTTCTGAGAGGATCAACACTGGAAGGTGGTGTCATCAGAACAGACATTGTATTCCTTTCTTTGATCTCCTTTAGATCCCTGTGAAAAGAGGAAACTTGCATTCAAGAAACAGATCTTGACACTTATGTATCTCTTCTACAATATATTTTAAAACCACTGAAATAGCATGTACATTACAATTAGGACAATGCTTGTGAAAACAGCAGCTTGGTAAAAAGTCAGTATATTCTGTGTCTTCCCTTCAGGTTTTGCTGTACCAGGGCAAGAGCTGCACCATTGATTCAATCACCTTAAAAGCTTCAAAGTCATAATTTAATGTTGAGGCTTGTCTAAGATCCATAAGCTCAAGAATAAATTAATATGGTGTCATCATGAAATAGGGTACCTATTTTTCTTTTAAAATTGAGCTTATCTAATAGTAAAAATACAGATGAAACTAATGCAGTAGAACTGATTTGACAAACTTCTAAGTAAGTGATAAATGAAAGGCATGGGGTATAAAGAATTTCAAGACATTGCGTTATAAATGTATCACCAGAAGACTTCAGTAATCCAAGTGCATAGCCAATGGAGTGGATGTCAAGATCAAATTCAGTTTAATGAATCATGCTTCTTGTTTTCGATCAAAATGATATCTGACTTTGACATATTCATTATGTGTTAAGGTTTAGTGGCATCACTTTTTTTTCTGAGAAGCAGTTATTTATTTATTACATTTTTACTCTTAAGTCTTCACCACAGCAGCTTTCCCCAGGGTGTAGAAGCATTTAGAAGAACATGTGTTTCAACCACAAGGATGAGTCTCTAAATTAAGATCCAAGGAAATTATGTTACCCTCAAAAAAGTCCCTTCTTCAGGGGCTTGTACTTTTGAAAAGCACAGAAACATTGGGGGTGGGGCTTGCAGCACCAATGATTTGTGAATGGTCAAGTACTTGTCTTCTTCAGCAGTCACTTTTTCACATATCAGCATAGTAATTTGCCTAATCTTCATCGGTCTTTTTTTTAGAGAGGCAGATAATCTAAGTTTAGCAAATCCACTGGAATTCACAATCAGACATATCTCATCCTCGCCCTGCATCTTAAAGGACTGCGCTGCACTTTACTAATTATAAGTTGCATTACTGATGATATGCAAACACTGATGAGATGCTTCAAAGACGGTGAGCATGTTTAAACAGCTTAATACAGGCACCTCTGGGAGAAATGTGCTTCTGACATGAGCAAAAGCTATTACCCCAACAGCCTCTGTAGAAACTCAGACTTTTTTTCTTCATGTTCTGCTTCACAGCTGTTCAGTTACATTTTAGAGCTACAGAACAACCTTCTACTAACATATGTATAAATGGATCTTCTTGCTAAAGGGAAGTGTGTCTTTTTCATCTTTTCCATCCAGTTTATCCTCCTTACCCACTTCCTCTCAATTTTTAGCGCTACTTCATTTATGCATCCATTACTGATGGTTAATTTCATAGGTTTTTACTCCCTGAAGATGTTATGATGCACTCTAAAAGGAGAAAATCCATATAGACATAGACTGAAATTCCAAAACCACCAAAATTATCCCCAGGTGTCTGTCAGGCTTTGTGCCTGTGAAAAGGTGTTTTGTGTTATTGGCAGTCTTCTTCCAATACTTCACTAAAGGCTGTGTCCCCACTGACTGGTCCTGATAGGTAATTTGGGTGTGCATGCATAATTTATGGTCTTTTGGAAGTTAATCCTAATAAATCTTACCTCTCTTCCTAAAAGAACCCATTTAGCAGAGTTCCTGTATAAAGGTTAAGGTATGAGAGTTACCCAGGCTGTGTACCTCAGGGAATGCTGTGTAAAGGCACATGCAAGTCAATTCTTCTGCTTTTGTTCAGAGCTTTTAAGAAAGGACTGTAAAGTCAGTGAAGTAAGCCACATGAACAAAGGGTCGGTTAATTTCAATAAGCAAATTAGTATTATGTTTCCTGTATCTGTTATATCAGCAGTGATTTTTTTCAAATGACTAATCAAAGTTTTTGTTACAGATAAACCATGCCACTATGGTTTTAAAAAGGTAGAGCAGAAAGCTACTAAAACTATGTAATAACTTTACCACCAGCTTCATTGGCATGGTAGAACTGACCGAAAGCTTTCAAGAAACTATAAAGATGTTGAACAACAGACTGCACACACGAATGAAAACGAGCGTTCTGAAAGTACAGACATTTTAATTTTGTCCAAGTATTGCCATAACAGCAGAGATAAAATGTAGATAGTGTTGTAAACTGCTGATGTGCTACATTTTTTATGTTATTTTCTTGCTCGTGATGTGACATTAGTGTGACATGTGCATTGCCGAAATCAGGAAACGCCGCCTTGCAATTAATCTAGTCTGATGCTTGTGATTGCATTTTCTAATTATCATCCCAGCCTGTCCTTGAGTTTTAATAGCATTCTGGATATTAATCTTTGATGTGGTGTGCCTATTAAGCATTAGGCCAGTGTTTCTTTTCAGAATTCTTCCAAACACTCCATTAAAGGATGAATGAGCAGGCTGAATCTATGCCAGATCCTATAGACTCCAACTAAATTATCTCAACTTATTCAGCCTATTAAATTGTGGAGTTTATTAAGAAAAAGTTGTTTATGATTAGATTAACTTGTAGGCAGCTTATATGGCTTGGCATTAAGACACACAGATGTGAAGTGACAGAATTACTTTTAAGTGTTGTCTAGGGCTGTTATTCTTAATCTTGGCTAAGAGACAGTCTGGCAAGAGCTCTGCTGTGCTCCATTTCTGTAATCTGCAAATTATACATTCTTGTTTTGCTGAATAAGAATATCTTTTATCAGATATAAACTAGCTGTTCATCAGGATATGCTTCCTAGAAAAGCACAGGCTTGCACATTAGTCTGTGTAAAATTTTATGCCCCCAAAATTGAACATGCAGGCTTGCCCAAAAAGCCCAAACCCAGTACGCTAACCATGCACTTTTATTCTCTGACTTTAGTAGGATAATCATTATAGGTGTAATATGCAGCAGAGGTCTGGCTAGTAAACCTCTTTAAGAGTTCTCTGAATAATAAATTGATAATCCTCTATACATGGGAGAATATTGCTTGTAGTGAAAGGACTTGCCATATTTCAATAATTATATCAGTCAGAGATTCAGTTGTTTAGTGCAACCTAAAATATTAAAATAAAAGCAACAAAAAGGACATAGGAGCCACCCTACTTAACCAAGAATTCATTTTGTGTGTCTTAAATTATCACATGAGCATAATCCACTAAAATCAACCAAAATAACACAATACAAAAAGAAATACACATATCTGTACATCCATGTATAGATGCAATGTTACATAAGGGTGGGACAGCATAATTAAGAATCAACTACGCAAAACCTCCTACCTATTACACAAATATCGACCGAATTTAAAACCACAGGCTTTGGAACCCCATTTAAATTCTAGTCTTATGTTGCTCAATCAAGGAATTCTGCACATGAACATATTTTATGAGTGCCATGAATAAACACAGGCAGAGGTGCAAGAATTGGAAAAGGAGAAGACTAAGAGGGAGAGAGGGCACAGGAAGGCTGCAAGGTCATTGAACTGGTGTCATGATTAGTCCTGGTGATCTTTTGTACTTACGCGGTTTGTCCAAGGACATGATTTGTGACCAGTAGATGCTGTATTTTTGCGGTGACAAATACTAACCGTATATGTGAGGTGGGTGCAAGAAACTGGTGTTATGTGATTGGCAGTTTGAGTGGCTCCAGTGATTGCTTGCTGGTATTGACAGAGCAGTACAGACAGAGTATAAATCTAGCATGAGGGGCGTTGATGCACCAAGCCGCTGCACCTGCGCAAACTTCCACTTGGTGGAGCCCTAGACCTTCCCAAGTCAGCCTCCGCCAGCTGCAGTCTTTGGCAAACCTCAGCAAGCTTTACTCATGTTTTGAAATCCTCAAAGCAATTTTGTGATACAGTGCACACTTCCTTGTTGAAAAGCTACTCCAAGGGGGTTGTGGATGCAGGGGGGTTCTTTCTTGAAAAGGGTATGTTGACAGTGAAAGGGTAACAACAACCCCCCCCCACCCCCAAAAAAAACACCTACTCTGCATGTTATTAAAAGAAAAAAAAAATGTTTATGTTGAGATGCATCCAGGAGTGTGTATGCATTTTAACAAGGTAGTAATAAAGTCTGTCCAAGTAGTTTAGCCAAAGTACAAGAAAGAAACTATAAAATTTTGAATTTAATTTCAGACTCAAAATGAGCACATTACATTTTCCTTTTTGTTGTGAAAATACCCTGATTCCCTCTCCCTGACCACTATTTGAAACATATGTAGTGTTTTTCCAAATATGTATTCATGTCTGATTCTTTAAAGCCAGCTTTGCAAATGCTCATGAGAGCCTCTTTGCCTATGTGGGAGAATGGATTTCCACCTCTTTTCATTCTAACGCTGAAAGGTCACTCCATATCTGACAATAATTCAGGGATCGTGTTAGTGGCTAATTTGCACTAAACAATAATGGCGTTACATGGACAACCTGGTGCACGCGACTAAACCCTCATATATCACTTTGGCGACTCTGAAGCTATCTGCGTATGAGGCAGCACTCAGAGGGAGTAGGCTGCTGCTAGAAAGGCTGAAAAAGAGAGTCAGGGTTGGATTAAGTTTGTGCTGTGGAGGATATGCACATGTACGTACACTGTAACACTGTTGGCTGCTCTTGTTGCGGTGCTTGAGCACCATCATAAACACCTTCATGCATTTTTAGAGATATGAATGGTACAGTGGCTCTCCATCAAATCTGCCCACAGCACATCACAAGTATGACTCGCACTCACTGCCTCTCAGCAGACAGACAAATACGTTTCCACACACACACGCTTACAGATGGTCAAAGTCATATATACTGCATAAGTGCACTTCGACAGGTATATGCATTGACTATACTCCATGGGTGCATAGTATGAAGAATAGCACACTTTGAATGAGTGACAAAGTTAATACCAGACTATTAAAGTATAGTATCACTGCAACCATCTTAAAGTTACATGTTATCTTCTGTGTGACAGGTGTCACAGGCTGCATATTTTAAATGTAAAAATGTAAAAAATGTTAAAACTACCTGCTTTTTTTTTTTTTTTTTAAAGGCATCCTAAATGAGCCTTAAGTTTCATTTGTCAAAAGGCAAATAATTTAGAATCTACTTGGGTACCAGTATGTGGAGTTTGTGTCATTTTCAAGTGCATCTTGTACATTAAAGAAAATAAAAAATAAAAAATTGTAAAGACAAAATCAAATCAGGTTATGGAGCCAAAAAAATAAATTAAAAAATCATTTTACAGCTCATTCAATTCAGCTGTTTTCCACCTCTTTGAAGTTCCAACACTTCTTTTCATGAGATATCCACACTGCTGCATTAGTCTGGCTTTGTCACAGTGCAAGGAACAGATCATCCCCTGGAGTCTGGGAGCAGACAAAATATAAATAAACCCTTAAACATTAATCAGAAAAAGCCCTTACCTTTGATTTTCACAGCTTAGCATCCATCTGTGTCACTGAGTGCACGGTACTGTGTTCCTACTCCTTAGCAGTGCTTAGCGGTGGAGATTCTGACTCCTCACGGCAGTGCTTACATTCCAAGACTGACAACAGCACAGCTGGTGCGAATGTGTATGGGAGTGTGTGTGTGTGTGTGTGGAAGAGAGGGAGAGAGTCTCCTGCTTACTTCCCTCCCTCGCTCTATGCTTCTCGCTTTCTCTCTTCCCTCGCTCACTCCATTTCTCCTCCCCGCTCTCTGGCTTCTCTCCCCTTTCCTCCTCTACACTTTCTTTCTATCATCTCTTCTTGCTCTCTCTGTGTCTCTCTTTCTCTGTCTCTCCCTCCCTCCCCTTCTTTCCTCCTCCTCCCCTCCCCTCCTCTCTCTCTCTCTCTCTCTCTCTCTTTCTCTCTTTCTCTATCCCCTCCTCTCTCTTTCTCTAGCCGTGCATCACTTCTGGCAGTGGATGTCACCGAGGCTGAAGCTGAGGCGACTCTTCCCCTGATTGGCTGCCATTCACAAGTTAGCGATAAAGAAAATGGGAGAGAGAAAAACGGGACAAAAAAGCAGAGGGAGGGGAAAAGGTGGGGGAGGGGTAAGGGAGAAAATACTGCCCTTACATCCCAGTGAGCATCATTTGACTGTGGAATAGAGAAACAGGGGAGGTTAGAGGCTGAAGAAGAGGGAAGGACTCTGGGAAGGCGCACGTTTTTTTTTCTTCCCCCTTTTCCTACTGTGAATGCATCCAGAGAGCTCCGTGCATAAGAGGCGGCACTGAAAGTGACTGCTCTGACGGATCGGCTGTATGATGTTTGATGTCTAAAGCAATCGGCCCCATCTAATCTTCTTTCAATGACAGCGGAATGAAGGAGAAAAAGGCCATAACTTGTAAATCAGCCACGCAGCGAGAGGTGTGGGGGGGCTGCATTTGTGCCCTGTTCATCTTCATCTTCATCTCTCATCCCACCGACTTGGCCAGCAGTATGTGGCAGGTGCACAGGCAATCCAAGCGCTCTGTCATCTCTTCTCATTACATGCCCCATGTTGGATGCATATCAATACATCTCCATACAGTATGTGCTATTGAGACTGATATAGCATTTTAATTCAACTGAAGGAAATGGAGAGGGGGACCAATTTGTCATGGGGGTGTTTGATGCTGAGAGGTGAGACAGAGAGGGACGGGGAGCCATACCTTATTAGATGCCAATATCAATCCCCAACATGTACCTTGAGCAGATAAATGGCGGGATGGAGTGACTTTGAAATGCATGGGATGCCACTCAGAGCCGCCCTGTCGATGAATAATTTAAGAAAAGCAGCAATTTTACTGGCCAGCCTCATCTGAGCTGAAGTTTTATCTCCCAATATCAGTGTGAATAGATTATCAGCTCAAACTCTCTGCACCAGATAAATAAAAATGCAAACAGGCCAAACTAATTAACATCCAAATGAGCAGTGTGGTAGCCTCCCTGTGATACCAAGCCAAGTCCTCACACATCATAATTCACTTCCTCGTTGTGTTCATGGTGCTGAGAGATTAAGAAGTAGGTGTGCGTTTGTATTTGTAGCATGTGTGCACGTGCTGGTGTGTGTACTTTATTTGTATGTATGACTGGAGGGAGGAGAGGTGTGTCATGTTTACTTATACGCATATGTCTACAGGAAGGATATGCACATGTGTTTGTGTGTGTACATGGCACCACTGTGTGTGTGTGTGTGTGTGTGTGTGTATGGAGTTCCTCGCTAACAAGCTACTAAAAATGGAGGCTATTTTGTACATCTCTGCATAGAATTAGTATTAATTTACTTGCTATTTACACCCCTGGGACGTTAATTACGCTGTTGTTACGCAGCCCAAACAACTCTGCAAACATCAGAGAACAAGAACAAGCATTGTACCCAACTGTTTCAAAAAATACAGAAACATGTTTTCAGAGCAAAAGTTCCCCACTACCTTATAAACTCACACAAACAAACCCTCCAATCTTCTCATCTTAATTTCACAGGCCTTCCAAGCAAACAGTTTCCAAATTCCCATTGTTGTTTTTTTTTTTTTTTTCCTTTCCCTCCTGATGAGGACTCCATTACATTAAATCAAAGTTTTCCAGGCTGAGGAAACAGCTAGCTTAAGTAAGGGTGTCTCCTGATCCTCTCCCAATTCTCATTGTCAGCTCCCATCAGCATCACGAGCTTGTTGCACTTGCATTCACCTCCACAGTCCTAGCTGCTGCTGATTAGTTCTCTGATTTCCCTCTCCTTCCCAAAGGAAAGCACAAGTGCGGATGTCTACCCACTGTTTGCTGTGCTAGCATAACAACCGCAGCTGCAGATAGGTTATTGATATAGCTCTGCCAATGACAAGACCGCATTAGTTGAGCACTGAAAGCTCAAATCTCATCTCCTGTTGCTGCTTTTAGCGGTCATATGAAGATCTTTTACAAACGGGCAAAAAGGTTTGAGTGTACAGCTTTTTGTGCCTTCCCTTCTTACAGTAAACATTGCTTTCCTGTTTGAATTGAAAGGCAACATCTATCAGTGGGCTACTAATGGCAGACTCTCATCCTCATCTTGATCATTTTTAGGTTATGTATTGAAAGAGTGTGGTAAACATATTTCCACATCCTCACTAGAAGTTTTCCATTGTTTGGAATACAGTATATAAGGCAAAAGCCCAGTTTGTACAATTCTAACAAGCTTGGAAGTCAATATTCGATATGACTACTTTTATTCCTCACTTGCTTTCATGTAATTTCTTTAAGTAGTCTTCAGGAATATTTCTACAAGCTTCTTGAAGGACATTCAAAGCCCTTATGTTGAGGTCCAGGCTCTGGGGGGGGATCCATGACTGATAGTGTTCCATTGTGTGTTTTTCTATCCAGGTACGCTTTTACTGCATTGGCGGTGTGTTTGGAGATCATTGTTATGTTGAAAAATTAAGCTGTTGCCAATCAGATGCTTTCCAGATGATATTGCATGGTGGATTACAATCTGATGGCTTGGATTCATCACTCCATAAGACCTGTTGCCACTGATTTTCAGTCCAGTTCTTGTGTAATTTGGCATACCTCAGCCTTTTCTCCCTGTTTCCCTTTTTTAAGAATGGCTTCTTGACAGCCATCCTTCCCCTGAGACTATTTCTGAAGAGTCTTCAGCGAACAGTAGATGGATCAACTGAAGGCCCAGATGCATCTCAGGTTCTGTGTCCGGTCTTTGTTGGAGTTCTTTTCTATTTCTCAAGGACATGACTTTCAGATACCGTTCGTCTGCTGTAGATAGTTTTTTGGCCTGCCACTTCTTCTTTTGTCCTCCATTTGTTCAGTTTCCCAAAATTTCACACTTCACACCATGCCGAGATATGCCAAGTGTTCAGCTAATAGCTTTTTGGGAATCACCTTGTTGGTGCAAAAATACAATTTCATGTCTGTCAAATTGTGTTATGTTTGGATTTTTTTCAACTGAAGAAATGAGAACAAATTATGTGTTTTGTGACAGGCTGCTAGAAACAAACGCCTAAAGATTCAATTAAAATTAGATTCTTTGCTAAGTTGTCTGTTATGTGTAGACACAACACTGGTTCATCTCTTGAGATAGGTGTCTTTTTTATGCCTGAATGATTCATAGGTCAGCGTCAAGTGGCTTAACAAACAAAAAAACATTCCTCTGAAAATGGTCAGGTACAAGGACTGCACTGAAAATGAGTGAAAAAGCAGTCAATGTCCAAAGAAAAACTTTGAAAGACCTTCAGAAAGCCTGGAGAACTATTACTCAAGACCACTTAAAAAAATTACAAGTCTGGCTCCTTGGAAGCAAAATATAAAGAAATGAGGGGTGGACCAAGACTATGTATATGTATACATAGCAAGAGCTCAGCTTTTTTCTGCTCTTGCCTTTGTGCAATGTCATAGAGAAGGGATATTCTTACTGTGAGCACAGCAGCTCCACCCATGTGTTGTTCAAACCTTCTGTTTACAAGGGGCAGCCATCAAAAGAAAGTTGGCCTAAAGGGAGAGGAGCTAAAACAGCTTGTTTCAGGCAGATGACCTGAGGGGCTGCACTAAGCTCAGTATAAGATAAGTAAGGATTATTCTGAACTATGAACTGTGTAAAGCTACTCCAGTTTCCAAGAACAAAAACTATGAAGCTGAAATAAGCATAAAAGGTCTCCTTTAATGTTTGCAACCAACTTAGAGCTTTTTTTGCTCACTGTATAACCATTAAATGAATTTAAAGGCCAGATGTTTATATACTGTAAATGTGAGGTTACCTGTTTAGTAATGTGTAAAGAGGTTTAGTAATAATCATCTTACCATGGAAGTTGTTTTCTCCTATATGAAGGATTTTAGTATTTTTTCCAGGCATGCCTTTGAACACAAACCGGCTACCAGTCCCCTTTATTATGAACAGCACATAATGGAAGAAGGCTTTTCTATTCCTCACTTTTCCTCTCCTTGTTATTCTCTAGGGATACACAACCTTTTTAAAGAGACCTTAGCTGGTCGCTCCACTGGGTCCCTTCTCTTGATGTTGTGTGAATGAGCCACTGTTCTCTTGGGTTCTGGATGCCGGGATCGTCCCGATCCAAACAAACACTGTTTGTAGAACATCTTTGTTCTCCTCAACCAGATTTGCATGGTGTAGTATTCTGTACCAGCAGCACACACACGCACAGACACACACCAGCCAGTGCATACATATATATATAAACACATTACACATGCATGCACACACATACATGTTCTGCCTCTGGCTTATACAGAGAAAGGACACATGCTCTCGTTGTCTAAAAATGGACTTCAATAAATGATTATGCTGTAAGGCACTGTTTAAAAAAAAAAAAAAAAAAAAAAAAAAAATTTTTCCCCCCAAAAAAAAAAAAAAAAAAAAA